>VZRJ01011669.1:160864-187104 GCA_013397565.1 Ptilonorhynchus violaceus | reverse complement strand
GTCCCGTGCTCCCCCAAAAGCCGGACTCGCGTGGGCAGTAGCGGGTTTTTATTCTTGGGTTTCCGCGGAGCGGGGCGGGCGCGCCGGGCTCAGAGGGCGCAGTTGCCCTCGCCGTAGCGCCGGCACCTCATCACCTTCAGGTAGGTCTCCACCTTGTGCAGGTCCTTCTTGAAGCACGCCAGGAGGCCGTAGTTCTTGAGCAGCGCGTCCTCGCCGCGCGGGTGGAGGTCGAACTTCTCGTAGGTGGGTTTGAGGATTTGGACACCCCGCGGGCTCCGCTCCTCCAGCTCCTGCGGGAATAAACGGGGACGTGCCGGGAAAGGCGGGGCCGGCCGGGAGCATCTCCCGGCGCCCAACGTCCCGCCGAGCTCTGGGAGAGGTCGGGGGGCTTCCCCATCCCGCTCTTCAGTGGGATTTCAGGCGTGGTTTTGAGTTTGCGTGTGGCAGGGATGCGCGGCTGGAGGTGGGGACGCGGGTGGTGCTGCACTGAGTGTGGCAGCGAGGCTGCGGGGAGGGAGGAGTGTCCTGGGGGGCTTAAAATAAAGGCAAAATCGCAGGGTCTCTCTATAGCCCCGCCAGCCGAGGAGATGGGGAACTGAGCAAATCATTCTCTTTTCTCCCACTTTCCCAAAGCTCTGACCCAGTCCCACGTCTCCACCTGGAGATCTGCATCAGCCTCTGTGCTCAGCTCCCACAGCAACAGGACGGTGTTGGTGAAGTAAAAAGTGCCCTAAATGGGTGGAATATGAATATTTGTGCAGTTTCTGTGTGCGGCTTCCCCATGCCCAAACACACGTGGAGTGGAGAGCAAAATCTGGAGTGGTCCTGATTCCTTTACCTGCTTCCTCCAGCACAGAAGTCTCTGTTTGCTCACAGGGCCTGATTTGCAGAGTTATTTAAATGCTAGAAGATGTAAATAATGGTCCAGGCTCATTTCTGACAGCATTTCTCAGAGCTCTGGCACAGGGTGATGCTGGCAGTTAAATTTAGAGAATAAGCATAATCGAAGGGTGTTGTGGCAGATAATGGGTAATTTAATTTAAAACAACAAAGCAAAAATGAAGAAGACCTTAAAGGGGCTTATAAAAAAGAGGGACAGTGGCTTTTTATATAGGCAGATAGTGATAGGACAAGGGGAAATTATTTTAAACTAAAAGAGGGGAGATTCAGGTTAGGTGTTAGGAAGAAATTCCTCCCTGTGAGGGTGGGGAGGCCCTGGCAAAGGTTTCCCAGAGAAGCTGTGGCTGCCCCATCCCTGGAAGTGTCCAAGGCCAGGTTGGATGGGGCTTGGAGCAGCCTGGGACAGTGCAAGGTGTCCCTGCCCGTGACAGGGGCGGCACTGGATGGGCTTTAAGGTCCTTTCCAACCCAAACCATTCTGGGATTCCCTGACAAGATCCTCCTTGGAGAGATCTCCCTCCAGCTCTCAGCTCCCTGGGTGTTGTGTTAATGGAAGAGAGGAACATCAGAGCAGGTCCTTCCCTGCACAAAGATGTTTTTATAAAATGTTGTCTTGTTGGAAACCTTGCAAAATTTGCCCTATTTCAAAGTACTTTGCCTGGAGATGTAATAATCATTGTGCTGCTGTTTGTACAATGTATGTCAGAAAGTGGGAGTTCTTTGGTGTTGGGTTTGGAGAGATTTTGGATCTGGAATATTGTGATTCCTGATGGATTCTGCTCCCTGAGGGGTTGTGGCAGTGCTGTTAAGGTTTGTCCTGTGTCCTTACCCTTCCCTTGGGTGATGGGACCTGTGCACTGGGGTGCCCTGATCTCATTATCCAAAGGGAGGCAAAGTCCAAAGGATGTCCCTGGGCTGCAGGGTGGAAGGGGGGAGATTTCTCCTGATCTGGGGATCCCTGAGAGCCAAGTGCTCCATGTCTGGAAATCTCTGTTATTCCACAGTCGTGCTGTGACTTACCCTCATCAGAGCTTGGATCCCTTCCTCCAGGTCCTTTAGCTTTTCATACACCCTGTCTGAGGTGCCAAAAACCAGGTTGTTTGTGAACACCTTGCTCAGGTACTGCATGGGAGTCAGCCAGGACTGGATGAGAACCAGGGAAAACCGAAGAAGCTCCATGTCCTGAAATTAAGACGAGAAAGGCTCAAAGCTGTGTGGGGGAGGTGTTTGGTAGAGTTGTCCTGCTCCCTCTGGCACAGCCTGGAGTGACCCACAGGGGGTCACTGCTCCTGCAGCTCTAGTCTGCAGGCTGAGGGGACCACCCAGCCCTATGTCCTGTGCAGGCAACAGCGTTCTCATCCTCGAGCTGGGAATATGATTTACAGTGTGCCCCAGAAGAGTCTGCAGGGTTGAAATAGCAAAGAAGAGAGAGGAGAGAGGAAGCAGCAAAGGTCTCCCAGGTGGAAACCCTGTGTTCCTGCAGTGGGGACTCTTCAAACAGGTCTGTGTGTGCCCCAGGGACGGACTCACCGATTTCTGCTGGGCATCCTCCTTCCCCGTGGGAGCAGGGATGGTTTCTGAGTAGCAATAGGCTACCTGGGAGTTTTTGTTGGTGTGCCTTTGGTCCTCTGGGATGTAGCTGCGTTCCTGTGGAGACATCCCAAATACACTCAGATCTGCTGCCCGTGTTCTGGAGAAGACCACAGAGAATTCCCAACGTCCTGCACAGTTACTCTTTGCAAGGAATAAATGGGAGACAGGAGGTGCCTCTGGACAGGGTGGAGAGGTGGGAAACAGGAGTTTGTGTGTTGGCACAGCAGCTATGGGCCCTGAAGGTCTTCCTCTCACTAGGGCAGGGTGCTGAACACACGGAACACATCTGGGACAGGCTGTCCCAAGGAGGAGAGGATCCCCAGGGACAGCCCACGCCTAAGGGACAGCCCGTGCCAGCTCCTGGCAGAAGCAGGCACTTGCTGGGTTTAAGGACTCAAACTCTCCCAGGAACCAACACAGGGAAGTCCTGCAGAGTCTGTGTGCCACCTTCCAGCTGCCCCTGTGCAGTGGGTCTGGGCTGGGTAGAAAGGGCCCCGAGGAGGAGGTCAGAGAGGGGACAGAGAGCTGAGAGGAGGACACAGTGTCCAGGCTGTGGGACACAACCTGCCCTATCCTGTCACGACTTTCTCCTCCCTGAGAGCTGGCAAAGACACCAACAGCTGGGAATTCTCTGGGAAGTTCTACAGTCCTAGAGCCGTCAGGCAAACACGGAGGAGGTGCCCCGAGGCCGCAGCACTTACAAACTCCTTGTAGGTCTCGGCAGCCAGCAGGTGAAGGTGCTGAGCCCTCAGCACAGCGTTGGCAAACAGGCTGGAGAGGGGCACGGCCGGGAAGGTGGCACCTTGCTGTGGCCACTGCAGTGCCAGGGTGATCACAGCAATGGCCAGAGGAGAGAGCCAGGACCCTGCAAAGTGGAGAGGAAGGTGTTAGGAGTCCTTGGGGACTGTGCTGAGGTGGGGGTGGCACCTGGGAATTCATTCCCAGCCTGTCCTACCCGTGTTGGATCAATGCTCCCTTTCCATGGTGCCCTGTTGGGTGCTGAGGGTGAGCTCAGCCCTCCCCAAAATCGAGGGAGACCCTTTCCCTGGACCTGCCCTCGGGGCTTGTGCTGCTCCCAGCAGCGTCTTCCTGGCAGGAGTCGTGGTTGCTCCGTGAGACCTGAGGTGTGTCCCTATGGATGTCCCTGACACACCCGTGTTTTCCCATAGGCCTTGTCAGTGCCCCCACTGGGACAAGAGCTGGGACATCACCTGGGCTGTGACTGGCTGCTTTTGCTCCCTGGGTCACACCTGTAGGATTTGGTGGTTTTGGTCAAGCCTAAAGGTTTTTAGCCTGTGATATCCAACCCGTACTTACACAGACCACAAAGTTCACCTCAGACAAAGACCCTTTGGAAGAGGAATGCCCTGGAGCCTGTAGGACTTGGACACAAGCATTAGACATCATCCTCATCCCTGTCTGAAGCTTGGAATATGGGTTTTAATATCCCTGCTGACATTTATGGTAATAATAACTATTATAACTGTAGCTTGACCTTGTTCTTCAAGTTCTCCACACTCTTCTTTCCCAGTTTAGGCTAAAGATTAATTAATGGATTAAAGTCGCACTGCGGGGAAAGGTTTTCTTTTTCCTGGATTTATAATTTGCCATATTTCAATTTAGGGATGGTAAGGATTGTGTGCAGCCCACCGCAGAACCACCCCATCACCATCATCTCCTGTCACCCTACACACACCCAGCACTGGCAATCCTTTAAAACTGAAATAAAAAGTACCTGGAGCCATTTCTGCTGGCGGGTTGCTCAGGTGTGGCTTGGTAGTGAATGTTTCCTCCTTTCGTCTGGTGAAGGAAACTGTGGAGCCCCCCTTTTATAGCAGGGGGTCTGTTTAAAATGGATCTGTTTAAAATGGATCTGTGTCCATGATCACAACAGCTCTGCATCTTCCCCCTGCATAAATGCACGAGTGCTCACGGTGGTGCCACCTCATCCCGGGCATTTCCACAGATGTGCAGCCTGGGGAGCTTTGTTTGCCTCAGGATGAAACCAGTGCTCCGTGATTTCGTCATAATCCGCTGTTTATTGCGATTAAATTTTCCTGATCACAGCAAGACCCATCCCAAATCAGATCATGGTGGAATCGGTTGTGTCCACCTGGTGTTCCTGCCTGGCTCTGCAGCCTTGGCCCGCAGTTCACGGGGCTCACTCGCCAGCTTGGGACACTTCTGGCTTAAAGCAAGTGGCAAGTGGCACCAGGGGAGATTTAGGTTGGATATTAGGGAAAATTTCTTCATGGGAAGGGTTGTCACAGGCTGCCCAGGGCAGTGCTGGAGTCCCCATCGCTGGAGGGGTTTAAAGCTGTGTGGATGTGGCACTTGGGGACACGGGTCAGTGGTGGCCTTGGCAGTGCTGGGGGAATGGAGGGACTCCATGCTCTTAGAAACCTTTTCCAACCTAAAGGGTTCCATAATTCTGTGATGTTTTCCTCTGCATTGTCAGTGGGGTAGAGCTGGGTGGATGTTGTCAGATGAATCCTGTTTCAGCCAAGGAATTGCTTGCAGTTTCTCCCAGAGTGTCAGAAGTTCAGCAAACAGTTTTGCTGAGCTGGTTTGTCACAGGTGGGACAAGGAGCTGCCCTGCCCAGGTGCTGGTTTGGGTTCCAGCCTGTCCCCTGCAAATCCAGAGCTCTGAGAGCTTTCTCTGATCCTCAGCTGGATGAGGCTGTGGGAAGACCTGGTTGTGAGCATCTTCCTGCTCCTGCCTGAGGTGCAAACGTGAAGTAACTTGGGATTGAGGAGAGGGAGGGTGTGGAGAGGAGATAGAAGGGATGGGGAAGAGGAGATGGGGAGGAGAATCTGAGAGTCATAGAGTGGTTTGGGTTGGAAAGGCCCTTAAAGCTCATCCAGTGCCACCCCCTGCCATGGGCAGGGACACCTTCCACTATCCCAGGGTGCTCCAAGCCCTGTCCAACCTGGCCTTGAGGAAGAGAGGACACAGCCCACCTATTCTGCCCACAAGAACCTGGGATGGGCAACTCCGGGGGGGATTTAAAGGACTTTTACTCCCCACAAAGCCCCGATTGCTCCAAACCACACTGGTTTGGCCTTTGTCTGGTGTTCAGGGACTGTCCCGTGTCGGGAGGTGATTTGGCTCCCCCCAGGTTTGCTGTGCCCCTCTGATTTCCAAGCAGCAGCATCACCCCTGGAGCTGCCGGAGCTGCCGGAGCTGCGGGTGGAGAGCTCCTTGATAAACATGAGGGCGAGCGGGGCTGTTCCGAGAAGCCCCCGGGCGTTGCTGCTGGAGACGCGGTGGTGTCACCGGGAAAATGTCAGCGCTGCACGGAGAGGGAACAGCGGGTCCCGCAGCTATCAGGTGTCCCGTCACCCCACAGCCGGCGACATCTGGGCGTGTTTTTGTGTTTCTCTACTCCAGATCGTGTTTAAATCCGGCAGTGCCGGTCAGAGAGGAGCCCGGCCGAGCCCTGGGTGCCGGTGCTGTGTCGCTGCAGCTCCTGCCTCTGCAGCTCGGGTGGTGAGAGCGCTGCTCATCCCACAGGATTTGTGGCGCAGCCAGCTCGGCGAGGCCGGGATGACCCGGGCGGAGCGGCTCCCCCGGGCTGGGTTTGTCCCCGGCGATGTCTGGTGCTCGGTGAGGCGCGACGAGCTGGGCTGGGCAGAGCCCGGGGCAGAGCTGCGGTTGCATAAGCGGCTCTCAAACCTCGGCCGGGCCATTTTCTGCCTCTCCGGTTCCTGCATTTGCAACCCCAAGCATCCCATCTCCTAAAGCAGGGGCACACTCCGTGATTTCCAAATTCCTTGGAAGAGAAAAAACTGTCAGTTCTCTTTGGGGTGATCCCATGTCCACCCACGTTACCCTGAGCATTTAAAGAAGTGAAATGTCTTTCCGTGGAGGCTCTGTGTGCTCCCTGGATCCTGGTGACCCCCAGCCTGGGTGAATCCTGACCCAGGAGCTGCTGCTGACCCACAGCCCGGCTCTGCAGAGTGTCAGGGGGTGGGGGATCACCTCTCCCAGCTCTCTGCTCTAAAGGGAAATCCCATTTCAAATTTCAGGTGTTTATTTCCTGGAGCTGGAACTGCTCGGTTTCACTGAACCCGTTTGGAAAGATGAGGCTGAACCCCCAGGTTCAGTGCCCCAGGAATGCAACTCTGCCTGTCTGCCTGAGCATCCCGCTGGAAAACAGGGATTGTCCCTCTCTGCCATTACCTGGAAGGAGGTTGCAGCCAGGTGGGGGTCGGTCTCTTCTCCCAAGGACAAGAGGAATCTGCCTCAGGCTGTGCCAGGGGAGGTTTAGATTGGATATCAGGGAAAATTTCTTCCTGGAAGGGGCTGTCCAGCCCTGGCACAGCTGCCCAGGGCAGTGGTGGAGTGCCCATCCCTGCAGGGATTTAAAAGCTGTGTGGATGTGACATTTGGGGTCAGTGGTGGCCTTGGCAGTGCTGGGGGAACACGATGATCTTAGAGGGCTTTTCCAACCTGAATAATTCTGTGATTCTGTGGTAGAAATCAGGACAAAATACAGAGCCTGGACTGTACATACAGATATATTTATTTACATTAAATGTGTTTTAAACACAGACCAATCTCAATATAGAATGAAATAAATGCCCGTCTCCAGGCTCCCTAGAAACTACTCTGAGCATTTAAAATAAACCAACAACACAACAGAAATATTTCTTTGCTTCTGGCATTTTAAAGGAAGTCCAAGCCCTAGGCTAGGGGAGCAGCAGAGCAGAGCTGGGGCACCCAAACTTCCTTGGACATGGGTTGGTTCCTCACCAGGTACAAACAACAAATTCTCCTTATTTTTGTTATTACTCTGCTCAGTCAGTTGAATGAATTGTTTACACAGAGCTGAGGAACATGTTGGGATCTGGGAAGGCCAGAAAAAAACCCTTCCTCTTGCATTTGGGAACTGAAAACAAGGGATGGAGGGATGAGCTCTGCTAGTCCTAAAATCTTGGCAAGCGTGGAAACCAGGAACAGCCAGTTCTTTTCTCTCCCTGTGAATGCTCCTTTCTTTAATTAACCAATTTTACAAGTAAAATATGTTTGAATAACTTTTATATATATGTGTGGCAGAACTAATTTGGGGTCGTTTTATTTAACTAGTAAAAATCAATTTAAAATGCTGGTTTTGTGCTGTTCGAACTGAATTCCGGTTTTCCACGGAGGTGCTTTACTGGTAAACAAGAACCATCCTGTTACTTCTGAAAAGCCCTTTTTGCTTAGAATTTTACCCTTCTTTGGCTGTTTTTGGGATGCAGAGCAGCTGGAGCTGCTTCTTGGAGCCCAAAATGTCGTGAGCCACAGGGGCCCTGGGGTCTCTGAGGGGGGACAGAGCTTGAGCCACAACGTTGTTGTCACCCTCGTCCGGCCAAGCCCCCACCCCACTGTGCCTCTCCAGCCCCTCAGCCCTGGCTTGGGTGCCCAGCTGGCCCCGAGCCCACCACCCTCAGCTGCTGCTGCCGTGCCAAGATAGTTTTAGTAACAAACTCAACCTCCAGATGTTTTTTAGCTTCTCCTGAGGGTGGAGCTGCTGGTCCTGACCCCTTTTCTCTCATTTTGGTTCCTGGTGATTCTCTTTGTCTCATCCCAAGCTGATGTTTTGGAACTGCGGAGGTCCCCCTGGGGGAGCCTCACATCTGCTCTTGGTTTTCCATCCCTGCCCATCCTCGGGGTGAAGTTTGAAGGGGTGAAGTTTGAAGGGGTGAAGTTTGGTTTCTGGCTAAGCTGGACCCACAAAAGCTGCTCGTTATTCCCAGGGAATCGGCACCGGGGTTACGGGACACCCCTGGACCGGGGATGGAGCAGGATGAGGATTTACCCTTTACCTTTATTAGGACTTTAAAAAGCAGTTGGAGGTTTGTGTCCCACAATTTACAGCTTTCCTGGAGGTTCTGAGGCCGCACGTGTCCCTCACCACGGGGACAGCCTTGTGCCAGGGGCCAGCTCTTGCCCAGGGAGCAGCAAGCCTTCGGGTGAGACCTTTCTCCCCAACTTTCCTGTAGTCTTTGGGGGGGAAGAGGTGCTTTTGGAGGATCCTCCACCTCACACCTCTGCCAGCTTGGCCTGTGGACACATCCATGGCTTTGACAGATAAAGAGTGGCCCAAATCTGCTTCTCAGTGGTGCTGTTTGCAGTGTCCTTGCAGTGCCTGCTCCTGTCCTTCCCGGGGTGGTGGGGTTGGAGGAGACCCCTCATTCCCAGCGTTTCCATGGCATTGACCACACCAGAGCTCAGTGCTGGGCGTGGGACTGCCCGGGCTGTGGGGCCAGTTGGCTGCTGGGGGCATCAAAGGTGAGTCCTAATTTCTACAGAGGCTTTAGGGGTTGGTCAGCAGGGCGGGGACAGCGACAGCCAGGTCAGGGCAGCCTCTGGGACACAGCCCGGCCGCGTGAGCCCCCGAGGGCAGCAGGGTCCCAGCCCCGAGCTGAGCTGCTGGGGGTGGTTTGTAGCTGGAATCGCAGCCCGGGAATGCAGCCCGGGATCCAGGCAGAGCCGTGCTCCGGGGAATCCGTCCCCACAGGGGCTGGCAGGGTGCTGGCAGGGCCTGGCGCGGGGCGCAGGACCCCTCACTCTTCTCCTGGGTGCTCCCCCACTGTCCACTTGGCCTTCATGTCCCGGAAAGGAGTGATGTCCTCGTAGGTGGCCATCTGCTCCACCTCCAGCCCCTGCAGCAGCGACACGGAGGGTGAGACACGGGAGGGGCACCACGGGTCCATCCGCAGCACATCCCTCCTCGGGACACCCAGCTGGGCACCCATCCCGGGCTGCTCCCCCTGAGGCTGGAGCAGCTTCTGGCAGGGAGAGGATGGATGCAGAGGTTTGGGTGTGCACTGGGTGGTTCTTGGGGCAGCTTGTCACGGGGGATGTGTAATTTGGGAGGAAGGGACCCCGATCCTCCTCCCAAGGAAGGAGCTGCAAGGGGCACCCAGCAGACACCAGCGAGGGCACAACCCCTGTGTCAAGGCTCAGGGTGGTATTAGAGAGGTCCTGCTGTAATTAATTACCTCATAGGTGTGGTCTTCCTCTGGGCTCTTCTTGGCTTCACCCTATGGAGAGGAGGGTCACAGGTTGGTGTCAGCACCCACCAGGATCCCCTGTCCTTGGCCCTGGTCCCCCAGGCCAGGTCCCACTGCTTCCGCAGGCAAATCCATGCAGTCCCACACAGCATTTGAGATGGTTATTTCCCCATTTCACCTATCCATGCTCCCAGGCCACAGCTCCAAACCATCCCCACCCCATGGTCCTGCCCGGGATGCAGGACACTGCAGTGGCAGAGCTGGGGACATCCCTGCTGCTGGAGACACTGTCACCCACCTTATCCAGGAGAAGGAGTATGGGGATGCTGATGAAGATGACGAGCAGGATGGACTGGATGATGATGATGGCATCTTTCAGCGTGTTCCTGTTCTGGACCTGCTTGATGCTGCTGGTACCTGGGAGCAACAGCACGGGAGAGCCCAGGTCTCACCCCTGTGCCGGGCTCCAGGGAATGGGGTGAGCTCGCCATGGCCATGGCCAGACTGTGTCACCAAGGGTGGCTGTGGGGCCCAGGGTGACATTTCCCCTGCACTGTGGAAGAGCAGAGCACTGCAAACTGTCCCTGGGATCAGGGGCCAGCTCTGGGATGGGACACCTTGGGCAGAACCTGCCACTGGCCAGGAGTAGGATAAATCTGATTTATTAGAGGAACATGGTCCCTGGGGGGTGTTGTTGCACATGGACATGCCAGGGAAAACCCAGGGAGGTTGTCCTGCTGCTTGGGGCTGGCAGTGAGGAACAGAACCTCTGGAGCCATGGAGCACCCACAGCTGGGTCTGGTCCCACCAGCACAGGGAGGGGGGAATGTGGGAACACCATGTGGGGTTCATATGGAGAGGGAAAGAGTGAGAGGAGGAGAAAGAGCCTCTCCTGGGGTGCAGGAGGATGGGGAGCTGCCACTCACCCATGACCCTGAGCTGTGTCCCACACTCGTGCAGCTGCTCCTTCAGCAGGCTCTTCTTGTCGCACACGTAGATCCCGCTGTCGTTGTAGCTGACCCTGGCGAAGGTGAGGTTGATGGAGTTGTTTGTCCTCGTGATGGTGTAGCTGGAGATGTTCTGACCCAGCACGGAGAAGTCGTCGCCGTTCTCTGCTGTCTTGTACCACTGCATGTTCTGGGGCTCGTGGGAGTAGCAGATGAACTGCACGGGCATGTTCACCTTGACGGCCACGTAGCGCGGCTGCTGGGCCACCGGGGTGCACGTGCCCTCTGCGGGGACAGGGCTGTCACACGAGAGCCCCCCCCGCCTCCCAAACTCAGAGCTCCTCATTTTCATGCTGCTCTCGAGCATCCCGCTTGGTTTTGGTGACTTATCCTTGTCACAGGCTCCCCCCAGGGAATGGTCCCGGCCCCAAGGCTGCCAGAGCTCCAGGAGCGTTTGGACGGGGTGGGGTTGTTGGGGTCTCTGTGCAGGGCCAGGGGTTGGGCTGGATGATCCCTCTGGGTTCCTCCCAACTCAGGATAATCCATGATTCTCCGAAATCAGAGGCTTTTCATGGAAGCATGCTTTTAGTGGGAACTCCAATTTTCTGTGGGAATGGCTTCACTCCAATACTTTTGTGCTGCTCCCACCCCTTTCTGTGTACATTTTGTTAATCCCAGCTCCAAAATTACAGCCTGTGGAATCCCAGATGGTTTCTCTCACGCTTCCACTTTTTTTTTTGCGTTTTGCTCTATTTTGTATTTTTTTGCCGTGTTTTGTTCCGAGGGTGGTGACTTCGAGAGCTCATTCAGGTTGCAGAGTTCACCCTTAGAGCTTTGTGGGTGGGAATGGCACATGGACAATGGCACAAGGGCTGTGGCACGAGCCCAGTGCTGGTCCCAAGGCACGACTTGGTAGTGCAACAAATGCAGAGGGAAAACCTGTGAGTGCTCAGGAGAGACAGGACGGATCCGGCTTTGTAGAGGGACAGGAAAGCGCAGGGTTGGGGATGTGCCATGGGGGATGTTGCAGCCTGGGAATGGCCCTTGTGGTGGGTGGTGGGACATCAGTGGGGACTGTGGCCAGGGGGGACGGGAGGGACCCTGGGGGGCACAGGCAGAGGAGGAGCCCGGCGGGTCTGAGGGTACCTGTGCTGTTCCTCGTGTTGTTCTTGTCTGCTGAGATCCCACCTGCAAGACAGGAGAAGGGCCCTGAGGTCGTGGCCAGGAGGACAAGCCCACGAGGATGTCCCCAGTGGGGTGGCACGTGCTGTGGGTCCCTTGTGCCCACTCCATATGGGATGGAGCTCTGGGGAGCACGAACAGAGACCTGCTCAGAGGACCTGGGGCAGTGCAGATTTGGGTACAAACCCTGCTATTTCCGTCCCATCTCCTGAGAGTTCTCCAAGTTGTTTTCTGCTTGACACTGCAGTGAAACCTGCTCACTGTTAATGTCCCCAAGGCTGGTGCCTCTTGGGAAGGGACCAGATACTCCCAGCTCTGCATTTCCACCCTGACCCAGCCAGAAACATTTCCCTGCTGGGACTCCCTGGGCTCGGAGCCCTGTGATGGCCGGGGCCGTTCCCAGATCCTGTGGCCACGCAGCCCCCCGGGGACAAGGGCTGTGGGTGGGCGCTGTGGGACCTGCAGCGCAGGAAGCGGGGTGTGGTGGGGACCCCCCTGGCACCCACGGGCGCCCTGCCCGCAGCTCCAGTGCCCCTGGGCCTGGTTCCTCTTGCTGCAGCTGGGCAGGAAGCCCCAGCCCTGTTTACGGCCCCGCTTGAGCGCTCAGCTCCCTCTGCTTGATGGAGATTCAGCAAACCCCGTGGAGGAGCTGGCACGGAGGGGGGGCTGCACCACCTCCCAGCAGGGCACCTGCAAACCTCCCCCTCCCCAGAAGAAGAAGAAGAAACAGAAACAGAAAAAGAAGAAGAAGAAAGGTTCAATTCCCCAGCCTGAGCTTGGTGCCACCCTCCTGCAGCCCCCCAGCCTACAGGGACCTCCTGGTTTGGACATGAGCTCCTCTCGCTGCCCCAGAGCCCCTTCCAGGTCCCTGCTGCCCTGTTCACCTTCAGCACCGACACTTCTGCAGGCAAATCCTCCCCTCCAGCCCCGTTTCATTTTTTTCTGGGATGGGGGGATGTTCCCTGTCTGGGCTGTGCCTTGGGTTTGTGTCCCTGTCACCTGTGGTGCCTCCAGCCTGCTGGGACACCGGGCTCTGCTCTCTGTGTCCTGTTGGTGTTTCTAAAGGAAGACCAGGCTGGTTCCTCGCCCTGGAAGCCCTCACACCCCTCCAAACCACTGCAACCAGGCTGAACTTCCCTGTCCTCCCCCGAAGTCATCATGAGCGCCAGGTTCAAACCCTGCAGCCTTGAATCCGTGCTGGACTTGTGTGGCCACCACAGAAACCCTTCAAATGCCCTTTGTCCCGTGGGCACAAGTTTCCCTCCGAGGGTGGGATCTGCTGCAGGTCCTCATAGCTGTCCCTGCACCAGGCAAAAGGGGTTGGAAGGGGACATGAGCCATGTCCTGGATTTAGCTGCTGCTTCTCCATGGGGAACAGCACAGGGATGTTCACACAGACCCCACAAATCACCCCAAACCCCTTTTTCCTCCCATTTCTCCTCCGCTCCTGGACACTGAACCCCACGGAGCGAAGGAATGTGGCTTGGCCATGGCCTCAGCAATGAGCCAGCCTTATCCTCAGGCCTCCAAGAACAAGAAAGGGTTAAAAAACCCTCAACAACCCTTCTTTCCTGCCACCTGCAGCCCCAGCCAGGCTGGCTCCGGCCAAAGCCACCTGCCTGCCCGAGAACGTGTCCTGTCTCCACACCCCAGAGGGAAGCAAAACCCAAACCCCAAGGCAGGCGTTTGAGCAAAACCCAAAGCAGGCATTGAGTTCCAAGCCCTGTGTGCCCTCCTGGGCTCTGCTGGACCCCGGGAGGCTCCCAGCACGGAGCAGGACTGAGAGAGGCCAGCACAGAGCTTAAAATTGCTGCCCTGAGAGGCAGAGCTGGGGGCAGCCCCCGAGCAGGGGACACACATGGCCCTGGCACACGGCTCTGTGCTCCGAAGGGCAAACCCCGCCTGGTGCCTACCTGTGAGCAGAGCCAGCAGCCAGAGGTTCACCTGGAGCAGCCAGAGCCTCGTGCCCAGCTCAGCCATGTTTCAGTGCACGGGGCAGGGAAACATCCAACCTTTGCTTCTGCAAAACACGGCGGCTGCTCCCGCCGCCTGGGCCCCAGTACCTAAAAATGGCCAGGCTGCTGCTCCGTGCGACGGCCCCTTCCTGCTCATGTAAATCCTCCCCGCCGGGGCTTTCCCTCGGGGCTGGTTTTGAATGTGGTGCAGACGCTGGGGCGGCCCTGCCTGTGGCCTGGACACCGGCCAGCCCTGGCTCCCTGGGCACTGGCCAGCCTCGTTGCCCTGGGCACTGTTCATGCTCATATCCTGGGCACTGTCCATCCCCATATCCCTGGGCACTATCCATCCTTGTGTCCTTGGGCACTGTCCATCCTTGTGTCCCTGAGCACTGTCCATCCTCATTTCCCTGGGCACTGTCCATCCCCATATCCCTGGGCACTGTCCATCCCCCTATCCCTGGGCACCATCCGTCCTTTAACCCTGGGTACTGATCATCCTCATATCCCTGAGCACCATCCAGCCCATGTCCCTGGGCACCATCCAGCCCATGTCCCTGGGCACCATCCAACCCTATATCCCTGGGCACTGTCCATCCTTGTGTCCCCACAAACTGTCCAGGCCCATGTCCCTGGGCACCGTCCATCCTCATCCCCAGACACTCTCCATCCTCACTTCTCTGGACACTGTCCATTCTCGTGTCCCCGGTCACCATCCATCCTCATTCCCAGGCATTGTCCAGCCCCATATCCCTGGGCACTGTCCATCCTCATCCCCAGGAACTGTCCAGCCCTGTGTCCACAGGCTGTGCTCACCATGGTGCCAGCATTCCCTGGACGTGACCAGGACTGGTGTGGATCTGCAGCAGGGCTGGGAATGAGCCCCTCTGCAAAGCACACGGTGATGCCAGACCTGGGCTGAGCACGGGATGTGCCCAGGGATTGGGATGCGATGCTGCCCGGCCACATCCCCCGAGGGGAGAGGATGGATGGGGGTGACCCCCAGGGTCCACAGACCCCCCCAGGGGGGTGTTTGGCCCCTGCTGGTGATGGGCAGGGATTGATGCCGGTCCAGCAGCCGAGAGTTGCAGCAGGAGTGGGGTAAGAATAGGGGGTGTTTGTGGAGTTGCTTGTTGTGGGGTGCAGTGGGACAGGTCCCGCGGCTCCCATCCCTGCGTCCCAGAGAGCCTAGAAATCTAAAATCGTAGAAACGCAGAATACAATCATAGACTCATGGTTTAAAAAGACCTTTAGGACCATCAGCCCAGCACCACCACCATGGTCACCAGCAACCCCTGTCCTCAAGTGCCACATCCACACGTTTTTTGAGCACTTCCAGGGGGAACATGAGAGGGGGAAGCGGCCAAAACAAGGAATAACTTGGGTGCCAGCCATACCCACCCCTTCCCCACACCCTGTTTGTCATGACCAAGACCCTTCTCCATGGATCCTTTGGGGACAGCCAGGCCCCAGGGAAGCACAGTGAGGCCCCCCAAGGTGAGCTGTGGTGCAGAAACAGTTCCCCCCAGGCTGTGGCTCGTTACCGGCTGTGGCTGAGCACTGATCTGTAACTCCCGGTGAAAAACACCTTCGGGTGCTTCTGCCAGTCATGTTGGTCCCCAGAGCCCCGTGCCACTGCCAGGGGCCTCCCCAAACCTTCATCTTCTGCAAGCTGGGTGGGTTTTTTGCCAGCTCTGAGCATCCGGTGGGTGCTGGGAACCAGCCCCAGCCTGACTTGGTATGCAAAGGCACGGGAAGCGAGAGAAATAAGGTTTTCCGGAGAAAAACGGGCTCCACGAGGGAAAGGTGATGGGAGAGGTGCCTTCTCCTGGTCCTGTACATGGGGGCTGTGCTGCCGAATCCCTGCTGCCATCACACCCCGGGTCTGGCTGGAAGAGCAGAGCCTGGCAGAGGAAATGGGATGCCCACGTGCTCAGCAGGCACTGGGGGGCTTTTGTCGGGGTCTGGGGCTGGAGAGGGGAGCTGGCATGCTGCAGGTGCCTGGGAAAGCCCTGTAACACAAAACCAGGAGTGGGGCACAAACTAAAGAGGGTTTGTGGTGACAGTGGCCAAATGACCCCCTGCGCTGCCCGTGGGCTCCTGGGCACCCTCGAAAGGCACAGAGGGGCTTGGTCTGCCCCTGAAGACCCCTGTGCCTGCAGCAACCGTGACATGGGATGTAGGGGGCCCTGGTGGCCCCACAGGGAGGGTCCCAGGTCCCCACACCTTGTTCCCTGGGCCACCCCGGCTCCACAGCCCACGGAGCAGAGGCACTACCAGGCAGCTGCACCTTCCCCACCTTCCCCAGCCCATCCCTATTCATTGGGGTTTGGGTTTCACGGCTGCCGGGGCGGGTGGGTTGTGCCACGTCCCCTGCAGCCCCTGCCTGCGTGGCATGGGTTGCTCTGGCCCTGGATTGCGCCAGCCCCGGGACGAGCTGTTCCAGCGGCAGCGAAAACAGCGGCGAGGCCCCAGGGACGTCAGCGGGGCCCGGAGGCGTCTCCCCCTCGCTGACGCAGAACCTCCTTCGCCCACCCCTGTCCTCTCCCAGGGATGCTCACCTGCTCCCACGTGGCTGCTGGGGCAGGTTTGGAGCCTGGTGTGGGGCAGCTCAGGGGGTTGAACCTCCTCCAAGCCCACTTCTGTCCTCGGTGGAGCCCACAGCAGCATCTCCTGGAGCTCCCGGGGTCAGGGTCACTGCTGAGGGCACTGAGAGCTCCAGGGTTCAGGAGCAGAGCAGAAGCTCTGGGAGCTGTGCTGGAGGTCCCACGGGACAGCCCTGGGGGTCTCCTGTGCAGGATGTGACCGCCAGGTCCTGCTGAGGGAGGCAGGTCCAAGGCTGAGCACAGGGAGCAAAGGGAAGGGGTGTTCACCCCTCTGAGTGCAGGGAAAACATTCCCCCCCTCCAACACACCCCAACGCATTCGGTGTCATCATAACGGATCGTTTACAGTCGTTTATTTTAAGAAATGTACAAAGAAAAACGGCTTTAGCTCACACAAACCCTGCTCTGGGGCATTTCCCCATCCCCGACGACACAAACGTAGAAGCAGCATCGATTGTGAACCACAATCCGGGCTGGGACCGCCGGGCCAGGGATGCTTCCCACGGAAACGCCGGCCACCGCGGCTCCGGCTCCTGCTCCGGGGAGCATCGACACGGAAACGGGAGCGCAAGGCCACGGGCTGAGCTGAGTGTCCCCAGCTTTGCCACCCGGCTGGCAGCTCGTGGGTCCAAGCCACGCTCAGCACCGCTCCTGGCCAGCCTGGCCGTGGGGCATCCGTGGCGGCAGCGCCCAAAGCAGCCCGGGAAGAGGAGAGAATCAAAATAATACAAAAAGACAGAGCCTTTGGCTTCAGGAACAGCCCTTGTTTGAACTGGAAGAGGTTTTGGTTCATGTTTGTTTTGATCTCAAGAGGGTTTTTTTTCCCTTTTGAAAGCAGAAGGTGGTCAGAGGTGAACTCAGGGCCTTTTGCACGTTTTTTGTAGGATCATAGAATGGTTTGGGTTGGAAAGGATCTTAAAGACCACTCAGTTCCACCCCTGCCATGGGCAGGGACACCTTCCACTATCCCAGGGTGCTCCAAGCCCCATCCAACCTGGCCTTGGACACTTCTAGGGATGGGGCAGCCGCAGCTCCTCTGGGCAACCCGTGCCAGGGCCATTTTCCTTGATTCACTTTCCTTTTTGTGTAAAGAGCAGCAAATCCCTTTTCCCCCTGGGAAAACACTCCTCTGCCTGGAGTTTCCTGGTGAGGATCAGCCTGGCCCATCCAGAAGGTGCCACCGGGGCCTCTCCAGAGCCCCCAGCCTAGGGAAGGATGCTCTGCCTGAGGATTTTGGGATTCCCACCCCAGTGGGAGCGTTGATTGCAGGGAGACACCTGGGGCGTGGGTCGGATTTAGGGGACCCTGTTGAAGCAGCTCGTGGAACGGATCATTCAAACACCTGCTCTGATCCCTGGGGATCCATCTCATTAATTAATGCTAATGAAGAGGACACTGAGAACACCAACCCAAAGTGCTCCAGTGAGATACGTCCTTTTGCAACAGGGTTAGGAAAAAACCCGGGAGAGTTTTGTCCCAATCCTGGAGAGTTTTGTCCCAGGGGATCGGGATCCTTGGAGGATGTTTTCCAAACTCTACCTTTGCCCGTTACTTTCCTGCCACAAAACCTGGATGGAAACGGAAAAACAGAGTAAAACCTGACTATAAATAGTGTTTACATTCGTACTGCAGAGACCTGAATGATTTCTGGTTTCAATGCATATTCAGAGACCTTGAAAACCTGATATTTAACCCTGAGAACAAACCTGCAGATGCTTTGCTTTGGCTATGAAAACCAATTTTTAAGACATAATTGCACTTTCTCTTGTATGTAACAAAAAATAAACATCAAGCTTATTCAGAGGTTCAAAAGAAAGGTGCTACTTTAAGACTTTGGAGATTTTTGTTCACAAAAACCTTGTGCTTCCTGTAATTATTCTTAATATTATTTCACTTGGCTCATCTTTCACTGGTTGCCTGGCTGCACTCTGGAAGAATAAAATACAATAAAATCTCTTAATTGTGAAATAACATTAATAAATAATCACTTTAAGTGAAAGGACAACCATACTCTTCTGTTAATGTTGAAAACATCATTACCGTGATGAGATCATTTCAAAACTAACTCGTTTCTCTTTCACCGACAACAGATTTCACATTTGAGCTCTCATAAGAACAAGAATTCAACTCTTTGCAAGTGCAGTGGGCTGTAAAACCCAGGATCAGGAGGAGATCCTGCTTCGAAAGTCAAGGTGGCTGCTTGAAATATCAGAAATTAGCTCAATATCTAAGATCTAGAGATCTGTGCGTGGAAGAGCTTTGAACAGGAGATACAAATGAAGTCTCTTCAGGCCGGGCCACAGGTGGAAGCTCCTTCCGTTACACCAGCGACTCTTTCACCACGCGTTCCTTATCCCAGCCTCGTGCTTCCTCAGGGGCATCCTGGGGCGTCCCTGAGCTGGGAATGGGCTCGAGGCCCAAGGCAGGGGCTGTCTCCACGTCTGTCCCAGTGTTCCCGTAGATCTCCTGCATTTTGGTGGCGATCAGCCCTTCCTTCTCGGGCGCGTCCTCGCCCAGGGGGTCCTGGCTGTTCCTGTACATGTAGGACGCCTGCTTCACCGAGCGCCTCAGCAGGTACCTCCGGAAAGCCCTCTGGATTTTGGTAGCACAGACCTCCTCATGTTTCCTCTTCAGGGTGGTGGTGATGGGTTCGTAGGAAACCTTCGAGGGGTTGGCAGCCATGAACTTCTCCTCCATGGTGTCCTTCAGGGCGTCCATCTCTCCCGAGTCGCCCAGCACTTCCTTAGTCAGGGCAAAGAGGATGTCCAGGCAGTGGATTTTGTCCCCAGCAACCATCGGGAGATCCATGGTGATGAGTTTGATCTTGTTGGGCTTGGGAATTTTGAGGGGTTCCTGCAAGGTGTCCACAAAGTCAGATAAGGTGCTGTAGGCAATGAACTGGGTGGCATCGGGGTCGAACTTCTCCCAGGTTTCATAAAACATTTCAAAATCGTCTTCGCAGAGGGGCTCGCTGCTCTCCTCCGTGGCCACGTTGAAGTTCTCCAGGATGATGGCGATGTACATGTTCACCACGATGAGGAAGGAGATGATGATGTAGCTGCAGAAGAAG
Organism: Ptilonorhynchus violaceus; assembly: GCA_013397565.1. NCBI lineage: Eukaryota > Metazoa > Chordata > Aves > Passeriformes > Ptilonorhynchidae > Ptilonorhynchus > Ptilonorhynchus violaceus. Next base: position 167,851 of record VZRJ01011669.1, on the reverse strand, counting down.
AAGATGCCGATGGAGGGGTTCCCACAGTCCCCTTTCACCGAGGTCCCGGGGTTTTCCAGCTCGGGGTCGCAGTCGGGGGGGCCGCTGTTGAGGATGGGGTTGAGGAGCCCGTCCCACCCCGCCGATGTGGTGATCTGGAAGAGGCAGATCATGCTGTTCCCGAAAGTCTCGAAGTTGAAAATGTCATCGATCCCCGACTCCTTCTTGACGTAGCCGAAGTTGGACATGCCGAAGATGGAGTAGATGAACATGACGAGGAAGAGCAGGAGGCCGATGTTGAACAGGGCGGGCAGGGACATCATCAGGGCAAAGAGGAGTGTGCGGATGCCTTTGGCCCCTCGGATGAGCCGGAGCACGCGGCCGATCCTCGCCAGCCGGATGACCCTGAAGAGGGTTGGGGACACGAAGTACTTCTCGATGATGTCCGAGAGGACGATACCTGCGAAGGGATGAAGGACAGGTGAGTTTGCTGTGCCACCGTCGGGAGGGGAGGGGGACCTGCTCTGCTCCCTCTGGGAGGTGAGGCCACCCCCGGTGGCTCCTCTGGTGACAGAGGGAAAACGTTGAAAAATAACCTCTGAGCACAGACCCAAGGGTTCAACTCTGGCTGCTCCATTTCAGAGAGAGACAACACCAAGGGAAATAACACCAAGGAGGAGCAGAGACACCCCCAGCCCCTTGCCCAGCCTGGTGGCTGGGGGTGGTGGCCTCACATCCATCTTGTCTCTGCTGGCTTGGCCCTGCTCAAAGGGTGAGTGCAAGCAAGGACCAGTGACAGCTTGGTGGCGTGGATTGGTGAGACCAATTCCCACTTCATTATCCAGTGGGATCCCTGAGGGACTGGTGGGAGCAGCAGGGCTCACCTAAGATGGAGAGGATGACCACCACGAAGTCGAAGATGTTCCAGCCCACAGTGAAGAAGTAGTAGCGCAGGGCGAACATCTTGAGCACGCACTCCCCGGTGAAGATGACGATGAAGACCAGGTTTATCTTGTAGAGGACAGAGGTTTTGAGCTCGCTCTGGTCGTCCGTTTCCACCATCATGGTCACCATGTTCAGGCAAATCAGGATCATGATGGTTATGTCAAACACTTGCTTGGTGACGAAGTCGAACACCTTCCCTTGGAATTTGTTCTGCCGTGAGGGACACGTGGGTGACGATGGAGCATCGGAGGCGAGGTGGGAACGCGGGACAGACACACACACAGGACAAAAAACACAACGGAAAGAGAAGGAGGAACTGTATTTAAAAGTGTGGGAAACCTCAGGGTTGTGGCCAGCATGACTCACAGCCCCAGAAGTTATGGGGGAGGATTTCCAGCACCTCTCAGGATGGAGCACACCTGGGAATGCCATGGCCAGGAAGAGTGGGCGTAGGGCACGGTCACTTGATAATTACACCCACAGCTAATAGGGCACAAATTAACACATGGGAAGGGCCTCACTTGTGCAGGTCTGCAAAACCCAAACCACAATTGGGAACATGTTGGCTGGACCAGGGTCCCTTCTAGGGGATTGAAAGCTGAGCTTTCCCTGAGCCCAAGTCCCTTCCAGAGAGGAGCTGGGAGCTGAGCTAGGAGAAACCCTAAATCCCTGAAGAAGATACCCCATTATTGCCCTTGCCAGCAGATCCAGGGCAGAAGAGCAGACCCAAAGGAGGTGGCCTGATGTCGATCTCTTCTGAAGCCCCAGCTCCTGGCCAGGTCCTGTCTGAAGAGTAACCATGGGGCAAATGGTCTTCCCTAGACCCTTCTCATTCCCTTTGGGACAGGCTGGAAGTGTTCTCTGTGTGCTCCACCCCAGGAGGATGAACCCAGCGTACCGATGGCCTGGGGATGGGCTTCTGGGGTTTCTTGGAGCCCAGCTTCTTCATGGCATTGTAGTATTTCTTCTGCTCTTCCGTCATGAAGATGTCTTTGCCTCCAAAGTATAAAGGGAATCACTGCTGTTAATCTCAGGAATTCCCCTTTTCTCACCGAGCATCTCTGACCATGTCCCTTCCCACCGAGTATCTCCAGCCCCTCAGAGATCCTGCTGGAATGAGGTGTCCTCTCTGTGTCCTGCAGGCCCCACTCAGCACCAGCAACGTGCTCAGTCCTACCCAACCTCTGCAGTCTCCCCACTCCCATGGCCCCAAGGTGTCAGCCCTGAGCCTGAAAGCAGTTGAGTCTCAACTTGATGCATGGGAAAAGGATGAGAAATGGTCACAGGGTGGGAAAAGAAAATAAAAGTGGTGGCCTAGGCAAAAGAAAATACGACCTCCCTTTGTCTCCTCCCTCTGCACCCATAAATTAAGTCCTCTGTAGCTGCTGTGAGCAGGACACAAAGCCTCACATGCCATTTGTCCAGTGCAGGAAGCCTGCACTAATGGATAAGAATCCTGGGATCCATTCTAATCCTGGGCATAGTGGCCCTGGTCCCTTCACCCCACCACTGTGCTAGCCCCCTCCAGCCTGGAGCAGCTCCTCAGGACCCAGCAAATACTCATCTTTTTCTTCTGCTGGTTGAAGTTGTCGATGATGACACCGATGAAGAGGTTCAGGGTGAAGAAGGCACCGAAGATGATGAAGATGACGAAGTAGATGTACATGTAGAGGTTGATCTCGTACTGTGGCTGCTCTTCAATCTGGCCAGGAGAGATGGGAAATGTGAGACTGACCCTCTCCCAAAAGTGTGTCCCCAAGGCCCCGGACAGAGTGGTTGTGGTGTTTGGACAGAGCCGGGGGGTGGCTGCTGCCAAACTTTCAGCTGTGTGGGTTGACTGGTCCCAATGGGAGCAGCCACGGGAAGGGACACCCCCCATGACTGAGGGACAAGGACATGCTGACCCCTGATCCCATGGCATGGGATGGGGGATGGGAATGGATGTCCACCTGCAGGGATATCAATGGGCATATGAGTTTCTTCCCAACAGTCAGCATTCCAGGGGCTGAAATATATCCAAGAGGAGAAAGGAAAAGTGGATTAATTGGTCACACCAGCACACTGGGGTGATACAGCTCCTCATCCCAAGGAGCATCCCTTAATCCTGCTCTGTGTTTGACCAGAGACATGCCAAGGTGACCCCATTGGCCTCCCCCATTTTGAGGAGAGCTCTTGGGCAGATTTTCTCCCAACCCAGCTTTGCCCCAGGTGCTCGGTGGGGCAGGAGCCCGAGTGATTTTCAGAGGGTGCTGAAAGGGTGCTAAGAAAAGGCCATGAAAACAACCCCTTCGGGCCCGTGGGTGTGTGGGGTGGCCCCTCAGTGTGGTTGGAGAACAGTAGGAGGCCCCTCCTGCTGTGTCCACAGGGCTGGTGTGGGGACACTTTTGGGGACTGATGACAGTAGAGCCTTTGCAAAGACTTCAAAACGCTTGGGTTTTTTGGAAATGACCATTGGGTTCAATGGGTTAAGTGCTGGCTGCTCTGTTTTCATAACCCATTTGTTGCTCAAGGCAAGCCAGGCTCTTTCTCCAGGATGGGATGAGCTCTCCCAGCGTGAGGGGTCATGGCAGGCATCAGATCACAGCAGGGGGAGGGATGAGCCCTCCAGGCTGGAATGGTGGGGGCAGAGCAGGGATTTGGGATCCTGAAACTGAAGCCGAGCGGAGCAAACTCATCCCCAGCTGTATCTGGGCGGGAGCCCCGTGTGGGGCCAGGCTGCAGCTGGGATGCAGGTGACAATGAGGTGGGTGGCACAGGGACACGTGGCTGCCCTTTTTGAGGCCGTGCACCTTGGCAGGGGGGATGTTGTGGCTGCCCCATCCCTGGAAGTGTCCAAGGCTGGACAGGGCTTGGAGCACCCTGGGATAGTGGGAAGTGTCCCTGCCCATGGCAGGGGTGGCACTGGATGGGCTTTAAGATCCCTTGCAACCCAAACTAGTCTGGGATTCCATGATCTGATACATTTTGGGGGGTTCTCCACCCTGTCCTAGCAGAAGCCATGGGTGGGATGCAGGCAGCCCCCAGCACCGAGAGGCAGAGCCAGAGGTGATGCCGCAGCCAAGGATCCATCCCAGCATCTGAGCTCCAGGACCCTGTTCCCAGTCTGCCAGGAGGAATCAAGCCCTGGGATCAGCAATGCTTGGTCCTGGCTGTGAGACCTCCCTGTGTGTCCCTCACCTCGCGGGAGTCCACGGCCGCGTACATGATGTCCATCCAGCCCTTGAAGGTCGCCTGTGGGAACAGGAATGGTCGGACTTGGAGTCTTTTCCAACACCAAAGAGTCTATGATTCTATGACAGTGGAGAAGGATGTATTTCCTGGGAGGTATTTGGGGCTGGGAAGGGAGGGAAGGTGATGGGTGCTTCTCTGGGGTTTAGCTCTGAGCATTCCTGCTTCTCCATGGGAATGGCAGGAGAGGGACATGGGTCGGATCAACAGGAAAATCATGCCAGAAATACACAGATTTACATGTGAACATACATGGAACCATTCTGGGGCTGAGGTTACCACTGACTTCCCAAAACACCACTGCAAACCAGGCTGGGAAAAGAAGCAATTGACTCTTTTCTCCCCAAAAGTGCATTTCCCAAAGGCACAGCTGTGCCAGGGTCGGCTGCCTCCTTTTCCCTCCCAAACTGCGCCACTTCCATAGCCCTGACTTCCATACCCTGCCTCTGGTTCTGCTGGATTCCCATCCCAGCGGGGTGGGGACCACACGGCATCTTTTACAGGGTCTGCGGTGCACCTCTTACAGCCCTGTGCTGCTCATTTGTTTAACAAAAGGTCTCAACATCTTGTTTCCTGACTCTAATGGAACAACAAGGCTGAAGAGGAAGCTGAGTTTAGAAGCAGGGTGATCAGCTCGGGTTGTTTTCCGATTCTGCAGCCACCAGTTCCCCTGGATCCGATGGGAGTAGCCCCAGCCCGCCCCATGACGGAGCCCACACCTATATTTGTGCTCAAGCTGTGGGGAGCAGTTCCCCTTTGCTGCCTGGCCCAGCTGTGGGGAGTTCAGTGGAACTCGGCTGCGTTCGCCCACTGCCCGCAGGGGACACGTGCGCCCTTTTTCCAGTCGTCACCCGCCCCACGGAAAAGTCCCCCAGCCCACAGCTGGAGCAGACTGAAGTTTCCAGAGGGGTGCAGGGGTAAGGCAGAGCCTCCCCTCCTGGCTCCTGCACCCCGTGCTGTGCAGGGGCCGCTTCGCAGCTCCAGCCTTGGTGCTGCCTACGCTCATGTGCGGCAGTTCCCTGCTGATGCCTTCCCCTCCCATCTCCTATCCTGTCCCTTTTCCTCCTTCGCTGGGAGGAAACCCCTTCCTAGGGTTTTTTTTTGGTGTTTAAAACCAGCTATAGAGCTAAGAAGCAGCTAAGAAACCCCATCCCACACCAGCCCTGCCGCTCATCCCGCTGCCCCGCTGCGGCACCGCGCGTCCCGGGCGGCCACACCCGCTCTCGTGACGTACCACCTGCAGCAGGGACAGGTATCCCAAGCCCACGTTGTCGAAGTTGACCTTGACGTTGACCCATCTGACCTCGTTGGTGTAGAGCAGGGCCATGCAGTCGCTCTTGTTGTTGACCACGTCGATGTCGAAGAGCTCGCCCGTGGTGGTGTTGACGCACCGGTAGTACTTGCCCGCGAACAGGTTCACCCCCATGATGCTGAAGATCAGCCAGAAGATGAGGCAGACCAGCAGGACGTTCATGATGGAGGGGATGGCGCCCAGCAGGGCGTTCACCACCACCTGCAAGGGGGGAAACGGCCTTGGATGACCTGGATGGGACCTTCATGTCCCAGCCTTGCCCTCCTCAGCAGCACCGAGTGGGCTCAGACTGGACCAAAGGTTCTCAACGTCGATGGAGGCCTCTGAAAACCAACTGGGATGTCCCTGATGTCGGGGACAGCTGAAGGCTCCCCTGTCCCTGTCAGAGCCAGCAGCACACGGGTCACACTCACCCTCATGCCCTCAAACCGGGACAGGGCGCGCAGGGGTCGCAGAGCCCGCAGTGTCCGCAGGGATTTGATGGCTCCCAGCTCGGAGTATCCCAGCCAGTTCGCTGTCAGGCTGACCAGGGAAACCTGGAAGGAGCAGCCCAAGTGATCAGCAGCACCTCAGGAGGAAACACCACTGAAACATCCTGCAGCTCCCGCCCTTCCCTCTCTCCCCAGTCCTTCAGGCTGGTGGTCATCCTCTGCTCTTGGGACACGGACATCAACTCCTTAGGGGCCCTGGTGGCCAGACACCTCAAGGATCCCAGAATCCCAAAATCCCAGAACGGATTGGGTTGGAAGGGACCTTAAAGCCCACGCAGCTCCACCTCCTGCCATGGGCAGGGACACCTTCCACTATCCTGGGTTGCTCCAAGCCCCCTCCAACCTGGCCTTGGACACTTCCAGGGATGGGGCAGGATGACACTTCCTGAGTATGAGGGAGGAACTGATGTGGGACACACAAATCCTGCACAGGAAGAACAGTTTGCTCTGTCACGGAGCAGTTGGGGGACCTTCTGTCCCTTCACATCTCTACGGGGTCTGGTGGAACAGCAGGGGCTGTTCTTGGCTTGGGTGTAAAACAGAAGGGGTTTGAAAGGTTTGTGCAACCAGGGAATGAAATTATCCTTCCTGTGGGGGACCAATATTTTAAGCAATGCTCTAAGCCCTCATTCCACAGCCACTCCATTGTCCTTTAAAATATAACACGGGTTCATTTCCAGCAGCCCCCAAACGCCCCCAAGCCCCTTGGCGTGGCTCTTGGATCACGTACATCCACGATGAGGAAATCCAGCCAGCACCAGGCGTTGGTGAAGTACACCTTGAAGCCGTAGGCCACCCACTTGAGCAGCATCTCGATGACGAAGATGTAGGAGAAGACCTTGTCAGCGTATTCCAGGATGGTGCGGATCACCTTGCGCTGCTCGATGTAGATGTCCTCGAACGCCTGCGAGGGGCACGGAGCTGTGTGACGGTCACTCTGCCACTGACCCCACAGAGCTGTGTGACGGTCACTCTGCCACTGACCCCACGGAGCTGTGTGATGGTCACTCTGCCACTGACCCCACGGAGCTG
>VZRJ01011669.1:131907-160499 GCA_013397565.1 Ptilonorhynchus violaceus | reverse complement strand
GAGCTGTGTGATGGTCACCCTGCCACTGACCCCACGGAGCTGCGTGACAGTCACTCTGCCACTGACCCCACGGAGCTGCGTGACGCTCACCCTGCCACTGACCCCACGGAGCTGTGTGATGGTCACTCTGCCACTGACCCCACGGAGCTGTGTGACGGTCACTCTGCCACTGACCCCACGGAGCTTCATGGCAGTCATTCTCCCATTGGACCCCCTGCATCCCATGCTGGCATCTCCCTGCTTTCCCAGGGCTTGGGAAGCCGGGAACCCAAGGATGGCTGGCATTTATTCATGGACCTGCTCGACACGGGGTCCAGCTCTCGTTTGCAGTTCCTGTTGGCTTTGTGGGGTTGGACCCAAAGCAAAGCTTCGCTGAAGGAAAATTCCAGCTGCATCAAATTCCCACGAGCCTCAAGTCAAACCCCGGGAATGCAGCCCACGCCTCGGGATGCTTTGGGAGGTTTGGAAATGCCCTGCGGGGTTTGGGTGAGTGCTACGCCCACGCGTTCCCGTCAGCGGTCCGAGGTGGGGGCGTGGTGACCAGGTGTTGCACAGCTGGCTTAGCACAGCTTTCAATTCCGGCACCAGCTACGACCTCAGACACCCCCAAAGTGCACCTCGGAGCGAGGTGCAGACATGTAAAGCGTCTCTGAGAAGTCACTCTGTTCTCCTTCCCTCTTTCTTCACTCCAGACCTGCACAGAGGTTGGTATTTCCAGGGGTTTCCGGGTTAAATCCAGCCCAAACACGCGGAGAAGACCAACACAGCTCATTAATGAGGTTGATTTAACCGGACACTGGATTTAACGAGGTTCTGGGAGGGGGCACCAGGCAGAGGCTGGAGGTGCTGAGCAGCGAAATAATCCCCATGAATTGTGTGTCAAGCACCTCCCGACAGCCCAGTGACGGTGGTGGTGAAACGAGGAACCGCCAAAGCTGATGGTGCAGGTGGTCCATGGGGGGCACTGAGAGCAGGAGTGGGGGCTGTAGCCAGTGGGATCCCCTCCAGCCCATGGATGCTGGCCCAGGGATGCTGGGGAGGGGTGACCAGGGGGTACCAGGACTCCTGGAGGATGTTTAGATCCACTTGCAAGGGGGCAAGGCCTGAGCCAAGTGGGGTTTTAAATTGAAATCTGCCCACGGCTTTGGTATTTGGCACAGGAGACAACCAGGAGATGCCCAGAGCCTGGACCTCCCCGGGCTCCCCCCAGGCTGGGAAGCTGCTGCAGAGCCCTTGGGACAGGGGGAGAGGTGGGACCTACCAGTGCCCCGCTGCTGAGGAGGATCATGAAGACGATGAAGGTCTCGAACCAGTCGTGCTCCACGATGCGGAAGCAGGTTTTCCTGATGTTCCACCAAACCCGCCCCTTCTCGGTGGTGATGTCCACGTAGAGGCAGGGAAACCTCTTCACACAGGCTGGGGATGGGGGACAGAGCTGGGGTCACTCCTGGCCAGGGGGTTTCCACTATCTCTGGTTTTATTGGCGTTTTAAACCCTCCCTGGGGGAGGTTGGACCAGGATCCTGCTGGGCTTAGGTGGGGTGCAAGGGGGAAACCCCCTGGGGGTCATCTCTGTGGTGGTACAGGAGGATCTGGAGTCTGGGCTGAGCTCAGGGAGCCCGGGGGTCTTTCTGCTGCAGGAAGTTGTTGGCAGTGGCCCCTCCACACCCCTTTTCCCCTGTCCACAGGGTGCCCAGCCCCGCTGGGTCCCTCACCTTCGGTGAAACACTCCTCGGGCTCATTGCTCTCCTCTGCCACCTCTGCCACCTCCTCCTCCTCGGGCGCGGGGGGTTTGTAATCCACGGTGCTGCACACGGACGAGGCGTTGTCGCTGGACAGGGGGTTCTGCGGAGGGACAGGCGGGGTCAGGCCGGGCTCCTGGGCTTGGGCTGCCTCCAGCCTGCCCCAGAGAGCCCAGGCAGTACCAGGTGGGTGGTGGGACCTCCCTGCTTGGAGGATGCTCCGAGTCCCCCTCCTGTGGGCACGCAGCTCGTAATGAAGCTGTGGCATCACCCAGGGTGCAAACCTGGGAGCGCTGTCGGCCCCTGAGCTTTCATCCGGGTTCAGAGGAACAAAAGGCCCCCGACCCCAGCCTTCCTCCCAGCATGGCAGGTCCATCTCCTATCTGCTTGTGCCACCACCTTGGGCTGATTTTCTCCTCTCCTCCTCCTCCTCCGCACGTCCCCATCCGAGAATGGCTCTGCCAACGCCCCTTTGGAGCAGAAACCCAAGCAGCCTCTCCTCCCTCCCGCTGCCGGCTCGGCTCGTGCCGAAGGGCCCCGAGCCCGAGGTTCACCCAAGTTCAACACCTGCATCCCAAATGCCTCCCTGCAGCTCCATCCTGCTCCGCAGCTCCGCTTGGCTGCCTTCCCAGACACCACTCAGCAAGGCCCGGAGGGGCTGATAACAAGAGAAAACCTTGGCAAGCCCCGGGGATTCTTTTTCCTGCGTCCTTTTTTTTTTTGGCTTTCCGAGAATCCCTCGTGCAGCGCCTGAGGAAGGAGCGGATCCCCGGCCCTGCCCGTGCTACCTGGGAGCGGCAGGAACCAGAGGATCTTGGATGGGTATTTCCGACACAGGAAGGGATTGGCTTACACGGGAAGGAGATAATCCTCCCCCGAGGCTGCTCCTGCTTTCAGGAATACATAAAGGAGCTGCTCCATCCTCCAAAATCCAAGGAAAAACCCCTGGGGTAAACTGAGGCACCGTCACTGCCCGCAGCTGCAGGGGCCACAGCCACATCTGTGCCAGCAGACCTTGCTTTGGGGACCTTTGGGGACACACGGGGCAGGACACAGCAGCAGGGGTGGCACCAGCTGTCCGCTGGTGGCTCTCGGGGACCAGCGGGACCACCCTCTGTGGAGGTCAGGGGGATTGGGAGGTCTCGGCACGGAGCCAGGCGAGCTGTGACCCCGGGAAGGACACACGGGAACCACCTGCCTCCAGGACAAGGGGCCGAGGTGGGGACAAACCAGGGCAGCTCCCTGGAGGGGTGGGGAAAGGTGTCCAAAATGCACTTGGAGGTCTCGTGGGACCCAGGAGCTCTGTGGGTGGTGCTCAGGGCAGGTTCTGTTGGATGGGGACAGGGATAACTGGACCCCAAACCCCATCCCTGGGGGCTCCTGAGCTCCCCCACACCTGTGACCAGGAGGTTTGGAGGGTAAATCCCATCCCACAGCTGGTACAGCACCTCTGGCCTGGCTGGGGCTTTCCACCCCAATCCAGGGTTTTCCAACCCAATCCAGGGCTTTCCACCCCAGTCCAGGGCTTTCCCCATCCTCAGTGCTGCACACCCTGACTCACCCTGTGACCCCATAATTCACAGCACTGAGAGTCATGGAATTGTTCAGGTTGGAAAAGCTTTCCAAGATCCCTGAGACCACCCACCCCCCAGCACTGCCAAGGCCACCACTGACCCGTGTCCCCAAGTGCCACATCCACATGGCTTTTAAATCCTTCCCGGGGCAGGGACTCCACCACTGCCCCGGGCAGCTGTGCCAGGGCCGGACAACCCTTTCAGTGAAGAAATTTTCCCAAAATCCAATCCAAACCTCCTGGGAGCAGAGCCCGACCCCCCCCGGCTGCCCCCTCCTGTCAGGAGCTGTGCAGAGCCACAAGGTCCCCCCTGAGCCTCCTTTGCTCCACCTGAGCCCCTTTCCCGGCTCCCTCAGCCGCACTGACAACACCCCCGTGAGCCCGGAGCACCTCAGGGACATCGCCCTGCCCAGCAGGATGGGATCCCCCGGGAAAAAGCCCCGGGAAGAGCCCTGAGCCCCCGCCCTGGTCCTGCAGAGCCCGGCCCGGGCTGTCACCCCCTCCCTGCTCTGAGCTGCGCAGCGGAAATCAGCCGCAAGATGCAAAATCGCAGCCGCGGTGATCCCGCCGCTGTGGCTTCACCCCGAAAAGGAGATTTTCCTTGGAAAGGAGCTGCTCTGGAAGCGGGAGGGTTTCTGAGCGTTGTCTGAGCAGCCCGCCTGGAGAAGCGCCCCCGGTTTGGGACGGTCCCGGTGGGAGCGTCCCCGGAGCGGGCGGTGAGCGGGGCTCTGGCTCCATCTGGAGCTGATCCCCGGTGCGAACGCACCCGGCTGGCACCGATCCTCCCACGGACCGGCCCCGGGCGCCAACCCATTAGCAACTGATGGCTAATTGGCATTTCACCTCACATACACGGCCTAGGAGAGCGGGGGGTGTTCAGCCTGGGGAAGGGAACGCTCCAGGGAGAGCTCAGAGCCCCTTCCAGTGCCCGAAGGGGCTCCAGGAGAGCTGGAGAGGGACTTGGGACAAGGGATGGAGAGACAGGACACAGGGAATGGCTTCCCACTGCCACAGGGCAGGGATAGGTGGGATATTGGGAAGAATTCCTGTCTGTGAGGGTGGGGAGGCCCTGGCACAGGGTGCCCAGAGAAGCTGTGGCTGCCCTATCCCTGGAAGTGTCCAAGGCCAGGTTGGATGGGGCTTGGAGCAGCCTGGGATAGGGATCACCCCCATGGCAGGGGGGTGGAATTAGATGTTTTTTAAGACTCCTTCCAACCCAAACCATTTGGTGATTCCATGATAAATTCCAGCCTGTTGCTCACCCTGCCTGTTCGGGCAGGGCCCAGGGTGTCAGTGCACCCCCTTGGCTCCCACCTTGGTCAGCTTTGACTGAATTTAGGCACAAAACCCAACAGCCACACTGGGCTGAACTGGTATTTACTGGTTGAGAGGTGCCCTTTGTCCCCTGCACGTCCTGGGCAGCCGGGATGGCTTTCAGGATTTTTCCAAGCAGTGTTTTGGAGGGGGTGCCATCGGCTGAACACACCCTACAGCCCAGAGCTGTGCCAGGATGTGTCCAACAGCTCCACACCAGCTGCTGGGAAGCGCTTCATGGTGGCAGGGAACAGCACATTCACAGTGGCCACAGCCAACCCCACCTCTCCTCCTGTCCCCTCCTGCTGGAACCCCCCTATTTTCCCAGATATCAATCAATAATCAGGGTTGCCCCCTCTTTGTGCCCCACGTTGTGCCAAGCTGGGTCCCTGTCACTGCTCACGGCTGTGGGGAGCCCGCAGATGGGGTGGGAGGGCAGAGGCTCTGGGGTTTGGGGAGCCCTGCTCGTTTTCCAGCCCTTCCTGCAGCTCCCTGTGCATTCCCATCCGGGGACCACGCTGCCTCCTGAGCCTGGCACGCTGCAGGCCTGGGACAGAGCTTCCCAGAGCTCCCTCAGCTCCTGGGCACACATTTGCCATCCAGTCATGATAAATCCAGCCTGCTCAGAGCTGTTCTCTCATCCATCCAAACGCCCGTCTCAGGCTGATGCAGCTGCTCCCGTCCCCCTCAGCACCTCCAGCTGCCCCCTGTGCCCCCAGGACATCGGTGTGAGCGGCGATTTCCCACCAGACCTTCATCCCCCTGTTGCGTCCGCTTGAGGACTGCCCTCCTTCCCGAGTTTCTTGCCTCACACGCCCCTGCCACCCTCCCAGTGTCCCACGGACCCCGGGAGTCCTCTGGAGGCCGCAGTGCTGAGCTCAGCCGCGCCAGCTTTGGATCCCACATCCCTCGCTTCATGTTCGCCCCGCTAAGCTCCTCCATGTGGTGCGGGCCCCCCCAGGACGACGCTTTGCGAGGCATTAGCGGTGGATCCGATGATAGTGCCATCAGCAGATTTCCTGGCATCGGATTCCTCTGGAACATCTTTGACCCCAGTCGGAGCTCTGACCCTTGCACCGCCCCTGTGGTGCAGTGGGGCCCTCTGGAATTGGCAACAACCCCATAGTCTGACCCAAAACAGGACCCCACTCTCCACCTTACAGAGGGAAATGCCAGCTCAGAAAACCCCAAGTCTGGCCCGTGCCACACACTGTGAAAAAGCTAAAAGTAACCCAAACCCAACATCATTCTTTGGGCAGCACAGCAAGAACGGGGCAATCCCAGTTTCAGGGTGAAACCCTTCCCTTCCACCCACCCTCCTGACCTTGCTGGTGTCCTCGGTGTCGGACTGGGTGCTGGTCTCCTCGTAGAGGTCGGACTCCTCGGAGGCGATGGGCACCTGCACCGTCAGGTTGGGGTTGTTGATGAAGTTCATGTGGTCCAGCTCATCCATGAAAATGTGCTCCTTGCCGGCAACGCCGTCCGGGTACCCGGCCTTGGGCTCCGGGGCCGTGTCCACGTGGTTGAGCACGGAGTTGTCCCTCTTGCCGGGGTCCTGCTCCTCCTCGGGGGCCACCTTCTTGCCCTTCCAGAGCCGGCGGGGCAGCGCGAGGAGCGCGGCCTTGGCGAAGGCGACGCCGCGGGTGATGCGGCCGATGGCAATCTGCAGGTTGTTCATCTCGCCGTCGTCGTCCGACGCCGCCAGGCTGTCGGCGCTGAACGAGCTCAGCAGCAGAGCCAGGAACAGGTTCAGCACCTGGGGGGACACGTCAAACGCCAGCCCTGAGGTCCAGCACCGAGCTCGGCCCCGCGGGAGCCGCGGGATCTCCCTCCGGAGATCACTCCTGGCTGTGGAGAAACCCCGTCACTGAGGGGTGTGGGGTCTGTCCTGGCCTCACCCAGCTCTGGGGACTGCAGGGGTGCCAATCCCATCTCCTGGAGGACATGGACAAGCTCACTCGCCCTGGGCTCTGATGCCCTCGGCATCGTCCCTGCCTGCCTGGGTCCTGCTGATCCGTTTGATCCAAGGGGTACCAGCCATGGTTTCAGCCCCTCGAACCAGCTCCCTGTGGGTCCATCCTCCCTTTGGTCTCTTGGAGCTCTAGGCCTGGCTGGTTCCCACGTGGGATTCCCCCCAAGCCTGTGGTGCTTCCCCCCACCACCCCCAGGGATTCAGCTCAGCTCTGTTGTGGCTGCCCCATCCCTGGAAGTGTCCCAGGCCGGGTTTGAGTGTTTGGAGCAACCCGGGATAGTGACAGGTGTTCCTGCCCATGGCAGGGGGTGGAATTGGATGGGCTTTAAGGTCCCTTCCGACCCGAACCAGTCTGGGATTCTGTGATTTTGTCGCTTCTCTCCCCAGGGAGAAGCCTCCTGCTTGTCCTCCCAGCTGCAGCTCTTCCTCTCCTCTTCCCTGGCTTTGGTAGCTCGGATGCCCAGCGAGCTCCTGAGGGTCTCCAACACCCTGGAGCCACAGAGGAGCCTGAACCCCAGTGACCCCATCCCTGTCTCCCGGAGCCTGCTCTGCTCCATCAAAGCGATATTTCACCGCAGCACGAGCCAGCTCACGGGACGGAATTCTCTGTATAACTCCAGCCCGGGCTCTTCTGCCTCCCCTTCTACTCCACCATCCCAAAACGTGCCTGGACCCCACGGCAGCCACGCCTGGCACGGCTGGATTCGCCGCGTGCCAGAACCCTGGCGCAGCTCGGGAGCGGAGGAGCGGGACGGACGCCCCCGAGGAGCGGAGCAGGGACGGAGCCGGCCCAGCTGTCGGTGTTTGTGCCGCGCCGCGCGGTGCCAGCAGCGCATCTGAGACGGGAATTAGCTGCTATCCAAGGACACTGCTGTTCGCACATGGCTCATGCCATGTGCCTTAAACCACGTCTTTAAATAAATCCCCCGGGCCCGGCAGCCCAGTGCTCCCGTTAAGCACCGATTGCACTTCGTGGGTGCCGCTGGCTCCGGCTTTGTTGGACGGGGCTCCGCTGCCTTGTCACCCGACTGACTTCCTCCCTTTTCCCTGAATAACCCCAAAGGAAATGCTCAAAGTGTCATTAACGGCAAAGGACGGGTCACCTTATTCCCGCGGAAGGGAAGCACGGAGAAACACACACCTCCCTGCGAGGGATACTTGGGAGCCGCTGGGACGGGCTCCAGGGCTCGGAAATACCTGAGGCACGGCCAGGAGAGCCTGCCAGGGAGGAGGAGGAGGAGGAGCAGGGCAGGGAGGGCTCTGGCCGTGTTTGTGCTCCCGTTTCTCTGCTGGGCTGTAAACGGAGCCCGAGCAGGAGCTGCAGAGCTGCCCCGAGGGCTGGGGTGCCGCTCAGGGAGGGGACACAGGAACCTCTGCGAGGGCTGAAAGTGGTGCTGCCCCCGTGTCTTCTCCAGGAGGGTCTCCTGGAGAGGTGGATGGACAGAAAATGGGCTTCAGAATAGGAAAAATTCCCAGAGCCCGTTTTGGGGGGCTCTGCAGGGAGCCCCAGGTGCGATTCCCAGTCTCCAAACTCCTGTGCTCTCTGCAGGTGGTTCTGGAGAGGCTCCTGCTCCTTCCAGGTCAGCCTAGGGGCGATTTTCAGCCTGATCCAGCATTACAATCCAAAGGAATGGATTCCTCCTGGAAAGGTGGCATCACAAACCATTGCTGACCGGTGGGAGAGGGGGAGCCTGGGGGGACACTGGGCTGCCCCCAAAGTCTGCCCAGCACAGACCAGTCTACAAGCAGGAGCTCTCCCTTCAAAGCCCCAAATCCCTGGCATGAGCCAGGGAAGCTGAGCAGCACCCAAAATCCCAACTTTCTGCCCTCAAAGTGGGACACTCCAAGCTGACCCGAGCCGGGGGGTGCTGTGGGTTTCTCCCTGGGGCTCCTTTCTCGGCCTCCCTGGGGACGGAGGTCAGCAGCTCCCGGGGGCAGATAGATTTTCAAAGCAAATTCCAAAGGGATTACACAACCCCGGCAAGTAATAGGAGCGAGTCCCGCTTCCCTCCCCTGCCCTGCTCCTCCAGGAGGGAGAGCAGGGCCCACGCAGGCTGCAAAACAAGCGCCGGAGCTGCCAGCGAGGGGTTACCAAGTTTAGAAGGGATTTCACGCTCGCCTGGAACTCACAAACCTGCGGCCCAGGGGGAGCGGGGAGGGCCTGGGCAGGATCCCCGGGGGTGATGGGGAGCAGGGGCTCAGCCAGGCACGGGGAAGGAGGGTGGGCGTCACCAGCTGCCCCCTGGAGCATGGTGAGCACTGGGGAGGGTGGGGATCTGTGAGAGCCTTGTGGAGGGGCTGCTCCCAAAAGCACCCGGAGCAAAGGGTGGGATGGATGGATGGATGGATGGATGGTGGATGGATGGATGGATGGATGGATGATGGATGGATGGATGGATGGATGGTGGATGGATGGTGGATGGATGGTGGATGGATGGATGGACGGATGGAGCTCTGCCTCCATCCCTCATCACAGGAGAGGGCAGGAAAGCCTGGAATGCCAAGTGGAGAGCACAGGGCAGCTTGGAGCTGAGCTCTGTCTTGTCCCGGGGTTGCTCCTGCCTAAAGCCCCATGTTGTTTCCAGGCCTCACTTTCCCCTCAGTTCCTGGGAACTGGTTTCAGCTGAGGGACCCTCAGGAATCATTTCTGCCTCTGCTTCACACAGAGCTGGCACAGCCCATCCCAAGGGCCAGGGGAGGGAGGAGGATCCCCGTGCTCCCATCCAGCTCCAACCTGAGCGAGCCCACGGGCACAGCCCCATGGAAAAGCCGAGCTGGACAGGGCCGTCCCCACCCCACAACGCCCTCTGTCCTTGCCCCCAGCAGGGCCCCCCCAGCCCCCAGCCTCACCACGAGGTTCCCGATGACCATGACCATCATGAAGACGATGAGGCACATGGTCTGGCCGGCCACCTCCATGCAGTCCCACATGGTCTCGATCCACTCGCCGCAGAGGATGCGGAAGACGATGAGGAAGGAGTGGAAGAAGTCGTTCATGTGCCAGCGGGGCAGGGTGCAGTCCGTGGAGATCTTGCACACGCACTCGATGTAGCTCTTCCCGAAGAGCTGCATCCCCACCACGGCGAAGATGAAGACGATGATGGCCAGGACCAGCGTGAGGTTGCCCAGGGCGCCCACGGAGTTGCCGATGATCTTGATGAGCATGTTGAGGGTGGGCCAGGACTTGGCCAGCTTGAAAACCCTCAGCTGCGGGGGGCAAGCGGAGGAGGGGGATTGGCTGGGGGTGTCGTTGTCACCAGGTGCCAGCGGGGCTGCGGCGCTGCCGTTTGACCCTCCCGGGCTGTTTGGTCAAGGCAGGAGGGGTTAAACCCCAAACTGCTCTGACTCTGACTTCCCTAAATATTTAACTTGACTCGTGGCCACCATAAAAGAGGCTGAACAAGCCCTCCCCGCCCGTGCCTGTCCCCTCCCAGGTGCCCCCTGGCACGTACCAGGCGGAAGGAGCGGAGCACGGAGAGCCCCTGCACGTTGGCCAAGCCCAGCTCCACCAGGCTCAGGGTGACGATGAAGCTGTCGAAGATGTTCCAGCCCTGCTGGAAATACTCGTAGGGATCCAGAGCAATGAGCTTCAGGACCATCTCTGCTGTGAAGATCCCTGTGAAGACCTGTGGGAAGCAGCACCCTTTGTCACTTTGCTGGTAAACCAGTGCTGAGCCTCGGGGTGGGGTGGGCAGGACCCTCTTTTGTTGTGTATTCCCAGAGCATTTCACCCCATTAGGGCCAGTCCCAGTTGGGAATGAGCTCCCCAGATGCTGCCCAGTGTGGCTGGTGAAGCCAGACTGGGAGTACTGGTGACCAGTTCCTTTGGAGGGACAAAAAATTTGGAAGCTGGAAATTAAAGATAAAAGTTTCCTTGGCAAAGGGACGCCTTTGGAATGACTGGGGGATCACAGATGCCCAGCACCGGGAACTGGGCTGCTACTGGGATGCCCCTGTCCCTCCCTGAGCCCTGTGACTGCTGAGCTGGATTTTACACATTGCTCCTTTCCTGGGGCCACCTGCACTGTCCCCTTACTGCAGAGAGGGCTCAGCAGGTGACAGTCCCATCCCTGGTGCCATTCCATGGCACATCACGTGCAGGGGGGCTGGGGACAGATGTGCCCTGCCTGCGGGGGGTGTGGGGACACACAGGTCTGTCTGTGCCTCCCTGAGCAGGGAGGAGCAGTGGGGAGGCTGCTGCATCCCAGAGGACCATCCCTGTGTGTCCCTTCCATGCCACAAACATCCCCTGTCCTGTTCCTGCTCCAGCATTCCAGGGGATTGTCTCCACATGTCCTTTCCATGCCAGCCCACAAATGTCTCCTGTTCTCTTCCTGCTCCAGCATCCCAGGGGATTGTACCCACATGTCCCTTCCATGCCAGACCTCAAACATTCCCTGTCCTGCTCCAGCATCCCAGGGAATGGTCTCCACATGTCCCTTCCATGCCAGCCCACAAACATCCCCTGTCCTGTTCCTGCCAGCTGATCCCATTTACACCCTGCAGTGGGACAGGCAGCAGCACTCGGGCACAGGCAGGGGCTGTGGGGGCAACCCTGGCTCAGCGGGATCTCCTCCTCCTCCCGCTGCCATCCCCAGCGTCCCTCGCCCGGCAGGTCCCTGCCCTGGGGCGCACACGCGGCCGGAGCCGCTCCTGGCTCCGGGGCAGGGCCGGGGCGGCCCCGCAGCGCGGCCGTGCCTTGAGCACCGGCCCATTAATCCCCTTGTATTTCCTGAATGAAACCGGAGCCGGGCCCGCCCGCCCGGCCAGCGGCGTCTGTCACTCCGGGGCTGCGCTGCCAGCGGCCCCGGCAGGAGCGGAGCACGGGAGATGGGAGCGCTCCCGGTCCTTGGTGCTGGAGCAGGACAAAGTGGGAGCACGGGAGATGGGAGCGCTCCCATTCCTTGGTGCGTTTCCCACCTCTACCAGGAGCTCCCGGACTTGTCCCACCAGCACTCCAAGACATTTTTCCCCAGCTCCAAGCAGGAGCAGCCCCAGCCGGGTGCTCAGTGCACCTATAAAGTCAGGACAGCCCAGATTTGCAGCGGTTCCCTGGGAAATTATTATTAATTTTTATGCTGCGTTGTTGCTCCCCACTCAGCGGGGACCTGTTTGCTCCCAAAGCCCGGAATGCCGCCTGCTCTGCCCCGTGGCCACCCAGCATTTCAGGGACACCGTGGTGGCACCCGGGGCTGGCAGCAGGGTTGTGGTGCAGAGCTGGCTCAGCTCTGCCAGGCCACGCTGGCATCACCGAGATGCACCAAACCAGGCAGAGGCTGCGGCGGGAGGGCAGCAGGGAATGGCGGATCCCAATCCCACATCAATTCCCGGGATCTGGGCCATGCCAAGCCCAGCCCTGCCTGCGGGCAGAGCCTGGCAGTGCTTTCTCAGCAGCTGGGCTGTGTTTCCACGGGGGGATCTGCCCTGCAGGGAGGGTGCTGGGGCCGCTGTGGCTCCGAACGGGGAGGATGCAGCTCCTACCAGGTTCCCCACGCTCAGCACGTTCTCGAACTCCTCCGTCATGGGGTAGTGCTCCATGGCCATGAAGAGGGTGTTGAGCACGATGCAGATGGTGATGCCCAGGTCCACGAAGGGGTCCATCACCACCAGCTTGACAAACTCCTTCAGCTTCACCCAGGGGAGGCAGCAATTCCACACCAGGAACGTGTGGGCGAATTTGTACCACCAGGGCGGGCACTTCTGGTGAGCTTCCTCCAGCTCTGAGGGTGGGAAAGGAAAAGGGGGGGGGTTATCCTGTCCTCACCTCGGTGGGCAAGTGCTGCCCCACCAGGAGTGGCTTCTCCTGAGGTCCTGGACCAGCTCTGGGTGATCTATGAGTTCAATATCATGGAATATCCTGAGCTGGAAGGGACCCAGAGGATCATCCAGCCCAGCCCCTGGCCCTGCACAGACACCCCAACAATCCCACCCTGTGCATCCCTGGGAGCGCTGTCCAGACGCTCCTGGAGCTCTGGCAGCCTTGGGGCCAGGACCATTCCCTGGGAAGCCTGTTCAGTGCCCAGCACCTTCTAGGGGAAGAACCTTTCCCTGATCTCCATCCCAAATTCCCCTGGCACAGCTCCAGCTGCTCCCTGGGTCCTGTCCCTGCTCACAGGGAGCAGAGATCGGAGCTGTCCCTCAGGAGGAGCTGAGGTCTGACCTCAGGCTCCTCTTCTCCAGCTGGACAAACCAAGTGACCTCAGCTGCTTCTTGTGTGGCCCCTCCAGATCCTTCACCATATTCTCAGCTCTCCTTTGGACAATTTCGAACACCTTTAGATCTTTCTTATATTGTGTCACCCGAAAATATGGGGGCTAAAAGGAGGAGCCTTCCCATGCCCAGGCACAGAGGTGTGCAGACCTTGCCCTCCAAACCAGAGATGGATGGAAAGTTCCCTGATCTCAGTCAGGGAGTTGTGGATCCAGTCCTGCTGTCAGCCCCTGGGCAGGATTTGAGGTGTCCCTGCCACACTGAGGTTGCTGGGACATCCAANTCACCCCTTGTGTGGGGCCGGGAATTTGGGACAGCCACAATCACCAACCCAAGCCCTCCAGCAGTGTCCAGGGCCCTCAGCCAGGGGGGACTCACCTTCCACCGCGTTGGAGATGACACTGATGGCACTTCCCACCCTCTTCTCCAGCCCTGGCCCGTCCTGGTTGCCCACAGCGAGGTGGTTGTGGTCCGGCTTCTCCGGCTCGTAGCTTGGGTTGAACTGGGAGGAGAGGAGGGAGGGAGGGAGGGAGGGATGCAGAGTTATTTAAGGCACCGAAAGACAGAGCAGGCAGGAAACAGGGCACGGTCTGCAGAGACCTCGTGGTGCAAGGTGGGGACCCCAAAAAGGCTCACAGGACCCAACCCACAGCGAGGTGGGCACAGGCCTGTCCCCCGTGGGGTCCGTCCGGGGGCACCCTCAGGGGTGGCACCGACCTCGATCACGGTGTCGGATCTCTGCAGGGTGATCTTGGGCACCACCTGCCCGTTGCAGTCCTTGGCCTTGTCCTGGTCGCTGTTGGGGTCCGAGTCGTGCCCCTTCCCGGCCGCGCTGCTGGGCAGGGAATCGCTGCTGGATCCGCGCTCCTGCAACTGCACGGCCCCGGCCCCGTCACCGCCGTGCCCACAGCCGAGGGGACATCCCGCGGGACTGAGGGCTCCAGGGGGTGGGAAAATTCCTGCCATCCCTGGAAGCGTTGGTTGGAAGGATTTGGAGCAGCCTGGGATAGTGGAAGGGGTTGGGGCTGGATGGGCTTTCAGGTCCCCTCCAACCCAAACCAGTCTGGGATTTCCAAGCCTTTCCCTTTCCCTCGTACCCCACCCTGCACTGAGCTCTCCACAGGCGAATTGGATCTGTTTGGATTTGGTCAGGGTGGATAATTCATAAGGACAAAACTGTGCAAACCTTCCCGGTTCTGTCCTACAGGAATGGAATTCCCCTTTGCAATGTGCTCTCATCCCAAACGGGGGAGAAGCAAAATCTTCGAGGCCCTTACTGAAATGTCACCTCCAGGATTTTTGGACTTGCACTGAATTTGAGAATATTTGGGGTAAAATTTAATTGTTTTCCCCTCAAAATGTAGTATTATCACATTTCCGTTGCACATACAATTATTCTTTTGTGTGTGTGTTTTTCTTTCCAACAGGGTTGTTCACATTTGAGGTTTGCTACACCCTCTGGTAGCACTGAGGGTGCCACAGAGGATTGGGAACTTCTCTGTTCCCACAGCACCGTGCCGAGATCCGAGACATTTTCCACATTTAATCGTGGGATATTAAACAGATTTGAGCCCCCATTTGAGGTGGGTGCTGTGCCCTCACTCTCAGCCTTTTTCCCTCTGTATTTTTCATTTCTCCATGTGACTCTAAAGGAACAACATCCCTTCCTAAAGCCTTTGGACGACTCCCTGGTGAATTTGCTCGGGGAAGGGGCCCCGGCAGAGCCTGAGCCCAGCCCTGGAGTCCCATCCCTCGGGCAGGGCTGGCTCAGGCCCGTCCTGCAAACAGCAGCAGCCACATGAGAACAAGCCACTCCCTCAGGGGATGTTGTGGCTCTCACAGATAAGAAATGAGAGATAAGAGAGGGTCAAACGCGGGTTTGTGTCTCTCTACACGCGAGGGAGCCGCTGCCTTGCCCAGACAAACAGATTTGCGGGGATGTCTCCTGTGGATGTTGCTGACATGGATGGAAATGGTGATTAGGGATGGAAAACGGCTGGGCTGCAGCACCAGAGGGTTTTGGCCGTGTTTTTATAGGCACATTGTGCTGGAAAGACATTCCCAAGAACGGGAAAGGGACTCAGGCAACACCCCGGGACCACAATGGGACATCTCTTGTCCAGATCGTGCTTTGGCCAAGCAGGGGTGGAACAGACGATCCTGGAGGTCCCTTCCAACCCGGTATTTATGGAATCTCAGGCTGGTTTGGGTTGGAAAGGACCTTAAAGAGCCTCCATGCCCAACCCTCCTGCAATGAGCACGGACACTTCCACCATTCCAGCTTTCCTTGGCTCCTGCCAGGCTTCCTGATGTGCTGCAGGAGATCCTCGGGAAGTTCTGCTGCCTTTTACATCCCTCAGCTCCTCCTCTCAGACAACCCCTCATCCCTGTGCCTCCCAGGGCTGCCTGTGCTGGGATTTGGGTGTGCAAATTCGATCTTTTCAGCCCTTTTTTGTCCCCACCCAGGGTTGTGTCTTATTTTTTGATGGAGATGTGATGCCTGAAACACTTTCCATGATTTTCTTTGCTTCCTATGGACCAAATGCAGCTTATCCTTGGATTTTACACCCTCCTTGTAGCTGCCTCCCTTTCCTCCCCCTATTCCCATTTTGGCCCCCCACCCTTCCCACCCACCAGCTTCTCCTGCTCCTCTTGCTGCTTCTTCAGCTGCTCCATGAGCTGCTGGAACTCCTCCTCCTTCTGCTGCTCCTCCAGCAGGGTGGCATCGTTCTGCTCGGCGTAGGCCATGGCCACCACGGCCAGGATGAGGTTGATGAGGTAGAAGGAGCCCAGGAATATCACCACCACGAAGAAGATCATGTAGGTTTTCCCTGCTGCCCGCAGGGTCTGTGGGAAGAGGCGGCAGGGAGGTCACGGTGTCACCTTGGGGATGCTGCCAAGGAAAGGTCCCGCCCCGGGACGCCCTCCCGGCGGTGGGAGGAGGGAAATATTTTGCTGCCGTCTTTCCCAAGGGTTGGTCGTTGCCCAATGGACCTTCCTGCAGACCCTGGCGCTGGGTTGGGGCTGGTGGGAGGCAGGGAGGAGCCTCGGCACACTCTGGTTCCCGAGGGTTGGGACCGGTATTCCATCCGTGGCTCGCTTTGCTGGGAGGGGCTGATGTCCCTCAGCCCCCACATTCTCAGGTCTCACCCTTGGGCCAACATGGTCCTTTTCTGACTCTGAATCTGGGCAGAAACCTGTCCAGAGGACACAGGTAGGTTGTAGGTTCCCTTTTACCCGACCTGAGGTCAGCTGGGAATTTGTGGTGCCTCCCTAGAGGATGACTCAATGAGGGGACAAGTGACCTGGCTTCTCCCCCTTACCCTGACCCTCAGCTCACGCCAGAGATGCTCTGGATACTCTTCTAAATCCCTGAATTCCATGATGGAGCTGGCACAGGTTCACACACTCCACTCCCAGCTTGGGGAACCAGATGGGACCATCCCCATCTCCACCGATCCTGGTGGGATCCATAAACCTCAGGGTCCCACGAGTTTCCAGTCAGTGGCTTTTCACCTCAGGGGCAGCACGGACACAAGAGGAGCATTTCCACAGGGGTAGGGAGGTGGTGCCTACCAGCTGGAAGAGGTTCTCCCAGTAGTCCTGGGTCATGAGGCGGAAGAGGGCCAGGAAGGCCCAGCTGAAGGTGTCGTAGCTGGTGTAGCCGTAGTTGGGGTTCCTCCCGGCCTTCATGCACTCGTAGCCCTCGGGGCACTTCCTGCCGGGGGGGGCGGAGGGGGTGAGCCCCCAGCACGGCCCCACCAGCCCCATGGCCAAACCCCATCCCTGGAGAGTGGGGGTGCAGCCGGGACCCTCCCCTCCAGGGTGGCACAGGTGAGGTGCCGGGGTTGGTACCACCTGCCCCCCATCTGATCCCTGATACCCCAAAAAGCCGATACGGCCAGGACGCTCAGGCTGAGACCCCTTGAGCCGGTACAGTTGGGATGCCTGGATCAATACCCCTCAAGCTGATACCCTTGGGATACTCTGATTGATACCCTCCAAGCTGGTCGGGTTGGGATGCCTGGATCAGTACCCCTTCAAGCTGGGATGCTTGGATTGATACCCTCCAAGCTGGTGCAGCTGGAATCCCTGGATCAGTACCCCCTCAAGCTGATACCCTTGGGATACTCTGATTGATACCCTCCAAGCTGGTGCAGCTGGAATCCCTGGATCAGTACCCCCTCAAGCTGATACCCTCAGGATGCTCCAGGCTGGTACAGTTGGGATGCCTGGACTGATTCCACCTAAAGCTGACACAGTTGGGATGCCCAGACAGATATCCTCCAAGCTGATAACATCAGGATGCTCCAACCAACACCCTCCAAGCTGATCCAGTTGGGATGCCTGAACCAACACCCCTCGATCTGAGACCCTTGGGATGCTCCAACTGATACCCCTCAGGCTGATACCATTGGGATGCCTGAACTGCTTCCACCCGAAGTTGATACAGTTGGGATGCCCAGACTGATACCCCTCAAACTGATACCCTCAGGATGCTCTGACTGATACCCCCAAAGCTGATACAGTTGGGATTCTCCCACTGATACCCCTCAAGCCGAGACTGATGCCACTGGGATGATCCAACAGATACCCTGCGAGCTGGTACAGTTGGGATGCCTGAACTGATTGCACACAAAGCTGGTACAGTTGGGATGCCTGGACCCATACCCACTCGGGATGCTCCGACACACCCCTCCAAGCCAATCCATTGGGATCCCCAGACTGTTCCCCTGCAAAGCCACATTCCCGGCCCCATTCCCAGCCCCAGCCCTGTCCCATCCCAAGCCTCAGGGGTCCCACGGGCTGTGCCCACTCCCAGGTCCCTTCCCAAGGATCCAGGGGGTCGGATCTCACTCACCCGGCATCGCTGCTGTTCCCGCAGAGCAGCGCGTCCAGGGCTCCCTCCAGGAAGTAGTAATTGGCTTTGCAGGTGAGGAAAGGGCAAGGCAGGAAAATAAATAAATAGATAAATAAATAAATAAATAAATACATTGATTTTCAAATTCTTAGGTGCAACTTCCTGTCAGGGAAATTCCTTGAATCCCAGGGGAATTTGCTGGATCCCAGTGCTGGGCACTGGGTTATCTCCCCTCTGCTGACTTTGCTGTTTGTGTTGACTCTGTCTCAGGGAGCTCCTGGGGTTGTTTCATCGATCCAACCAGCTGATTCCCTAGCTCGGGAACAGCTTTGGAGCTGGCCAGGGCCAGGCCTCCTGGAAAGTGGGTTAATGGGTGGTCAAAGGATCGGGGCTGGCCTGTTTTGCTGGAAAAGCAGGACATTCCCCAGGAGCACCGAGCAAGGGGCACTGCAGGAATCCCGGAGAAGCCTGAGGAAACTGTTCCTGCTCCGTGGCTGCTCCCACCCCTGCTGGGGACACCCCCACCCTGCTCACAGCCCAGGGGCCCTTCGAGCTCCTCCTTATGGCTCCGGGGCAGATCCAGAGCCACGGGAGCTGCCAAGCAGTGCCCCCAGGGACACACAGGAGCACCTGGAGACACCCACACCCGGACATGGCAGCGGGCTGCTGCATCCCATCCCGAGCATCGCCCTCCCAGGAGCCACACAGGGACTTCTGGAGCTTCCTGAATCCTCCCTGGCTCTGCCTGGCTTCTTGCCACGAGGCTTTTCTTTACCCAACGTGGATTCAGTGAGGAAATATCCCATTTGTGCAATTCCAGGTTTTTGTCCCGGCCCCAGCAGCTGCTCTGCTGCGCTCCTGGCCTTGGGCTGCTGCTCTTTGCACCGAGCTCATCAGACCCTGTGGATTGAACTCACACCCTGCCAAAAGCCTTCCTGTAATCAATGCCAGAGCTCGTTGTTGGGCCGAGCAGCTCAGCAGGGACCCGGCCTGAGCTTCTGAGCTCTGCCCTGAATGAGATGAGGAACATCCCTGTGGAGCATCCTGTGGAGGATCCGGCAATCCCGCAGCTCTGCCGGGAGGATTTGCTAAGGTTTTTACTTTTCCATGGAGTTTAAAAACTCGAGATTGAAGAACAAACAAAAAGCCCTCCACATTCTGGGCAAAACTTTCAGAGAACGGGCAGGACAGGAGCAAACTCCTGTCTGAGGACCTGTGCTGGTCCCACCTCTGCCCCCCTCCCCTCCTGTGGCTGTTGTGGTGTTGCATAAAGGGTTCACTGACCACTGTGGCACCTGGGGAAGGACCCAGATAGTGGAAGTGGGTGAGAAATGTCATTCCTGCCTCCTTCCCTCTGGTTTTCCACCCCAAATTCCACCTGCTCCTCCAGGGTTTGGTCTCCCTGCTGTGACCACCCCGATGGGAGGATGTGCCTTCGCCAGCAAGGGAGAGATGGACACACCGGCCCATCCAAACCTTCCCACTGTGAAACCCCCCTGGAAGAGTTTGGCTTGCCCAGGTGGGCCCCGTTTTCCCTGTCCGGGAGGGTTTGACCCCATCTGTCCCTCCCGTGGGTGTTTCACCCACCAGCCTCGGAGGGAAGATCCGTGCGAGCAAATCTCGGAGCTGATGCCATTGGGATGATCCAACGGTGGAGTGGCACGGGAAGAGCAGGAAACCGAGGAGCCAACCAGGGCGAGGGGTCAGCGCAGGGGGGGCCGCAGGGGCTTTACCTGCATCGTTGATGTAGGCCTCGAAATCGAAGGTGCTGTTGCTGGTGAAGTTCCCGGTGAAGTTCCCGGTGAAATTCCCGGTGAACTCATCCACGAAGTCGTAGAAGGCGGAGTCGAGCGCGGTGTCGTTGTCCAGCGCCAGGTCCCCCGGGAAGGTGCCGTTGGGGGGGGGCCAGCGCACGCACTTGTGCCGCAGGTTGCCCATGAAGAGCTGGAGGCCGATGAGGGCGAAGACGCTGAGGCAGAAAACGGTGAGGATCATCACGTCCGAGAGCTTCTTCACCGACTGGATCAGAGCGCCCACGATCGTCTTCAGCCCTGGGGGAGGCGGCAGCGCTGAGCTCGTGGCTCGTTTGTGGGTGGTGGGGAACGCCCTGGGCTGGCCCCAAAAGGTGCTGGCTCTGCAGGGGATGTGGGGGGGGTCACCCAGTTCAGGGCCCGGCTCCGTGCTCACGTCACCTCCCAGCGCTGTCCCCACACGGGGCTGGGACCCCAAAGCTGCCACCCTTGGGTTGGTGCCGGTGACCTCCCCGTTCCAGCCGTGGGATATCGCATCCAAAGCCCACCCCAGCCTGGCAGCCATCAATTCCCTTGGACTTCCTCTTTTCCCAGATTCCACAATCTGGCTTTTTTTGGCCTGAACCACTCGACTGAGCCACTTTAGAGTGGGACATGGAGAAGCTCTTTGCTGGCCCAGCTGGAGGATGCTGAGCACCTCTCCCAGCTCCAGAAAAGCCTCCATGATCCAACACCACATGTGCTGCTGTCCCCTGGGTCTTGGGAGCCCAGCTGGACCCTCCATCCTGATCCCTTCAAGCTGGAAAATCCTCAGCACGTCCCGATAAAGGTGACAAAGTGACACCTGCATCTGGATTGACTCATCTCTCTCATTTCTAACTCATCTCGCCCTGCTGTCCCCTCCCCAGAGGAGGCTCATCCACAGATCCTCGGTGGGATTTTTCCGTGGAGGATGGAGTTCCCATCCCACATGGATGATGGGCAGCGCCGGGGCATCCCAACGCTGACCTTTAAAGCCTCTCTGATCCCGGAGCTTTCTCACATGGAGCCAGTTCTCCAAGGAAATGATTTTTATCCCTGTCCTCCTGCCAGCTCCTCGTTCCCCAAACTATTTAGGTAAAACCCTGTTCTCCAAGGGCCTGACCGGGGTCAGATGTTCTAAACCAGATTATTTTTGCCACTGCTATTTCTGCAGAGCCCCTGGGGATGTCATTCCAGAAAAAAGCAGCAGTTTATGTTTTGCTCCATGCAATTTTTAGCCTGTTTGATGAAGGCAAAAAACCATTCAAATGTGAACCCTCCCCGTCTGGAGGCTGCAGGGACACCACAAGGATTTATTCAGCACGAGGAATTTTCATTTTCAGTTCAATCTGATGCTTCAGATTGAACCAGGTGTTACCAAAGCAAGGTGTTGAAATGGGATTAAATTTGGGAGTCAGCAGTCAGAGGGATTTGATAACGTGCTCCTTACACCAGGCTGGATGTTTGGGGTGATTTAAACTAATGCCCGTTAAATATCTCAGCCTCAGCCCCAGAGCGGCCAAAAGTGGGAACAGAACTGAGTCCATGACTCCAAAATTTGAGTGATTTGGTTTATCCAGCCCATAAATCCACTTTGAGCACAAATCTCCTTAATTCCTCTCCAAGGAACCCCAAAAACAACACGTTTGCCTCATCAGGGGCTTTCCCTGCCAAAGAACCCGGTGAGGGCACCTGATTTAGAGATGTAAAATCAGCAGGACCTGACCCAAAAGCTGAATTATGTGGAAAACGATAATTTTTGAATACCTCATTTCCTCTGTTTTCTCTTAGAGCTGCCGAAAGAACCAGGAATTGCTGGGAACGCTGGGAATACCCGAGCTGGGGGTAAGGCACAGAGGGGAGGCCCCTCCTGTGAGTCCCACCTGGTATCACCGTGATGGTTTTCAGGGCGCGGAGGACACGGAAGGTGCGGAGAGCGGAGATGTTCCCCAGGTCCACGAACTCGGTAATGTAGCTGTGGGACGGGACAGGGAAGGGCTCCAGGGGCGCTGCCGGGAACGCTCCTCGTTCCCCCGAATTTCCCATCCCGTCCTCCCCCACGGCCCCGGACTCACGCCATGGAGATGACCATGAAGTCCAGCCAGTTCCACGGGTCGCGCAGGAATGTGAAGTCGTCGATGCAGAAGCCTCTCGACAGGATCTTGATGAGGGACTCGAAGGTGTAGATCCCGGTGAAGGCGTATCTGAAACGGGACTGGTCACTCAGGGCACGCTTGCCCGGGTCCGAGGATGAGGCTTTGTCCACCCCTCCCAGTGGGAACCTCCTGGGGAGCTGAGTTTTGGGGCTGGTGGGTTTTTGGGGTGCTTTGGCGCTGGGG
The DNA here is from genome assembly GCA_013397565.1 of Ptilonorhynchus violaceus. NCBI lineage: Eukaryota > Metazoa > Chordata > Aves > Passeriformes > Ptilonorhynchidae > Ptilonorhynchus > Ptilonorhynchus violaceus. The sequence goes on along the minus strand of VZRJ01011669.1, from coordinate 138,717 downwards.
GAGGTTTTTACCTCACCTCGTAGGGCAGGTTGGGACATCTCGAGGTACCAATCCCTCTGGTGACCGTTCTGCCACTCCTCTGTCCCTGCTGGTGTCCCACCGCCCCCACGCTCTCTGCTGAGGCCTGGCCGTGTGGAACCACAGCAGGAAACGCTGGATTTCCCTCTCCCCTGGGTTGTCCGTGCTCCTGGGACAGGTGGATCAGCCCGTCCTCTCCAGCCTGTCACTGCTGACCCAGCCCAGCCCAACCCTCCCTGCAGTGCTCTCCTGATGTGGGGACCCCGCCAGATTTTGGGCAGCTCTGAAACGTTCTCACGCTTCGCAATGCCCAACGCAGAGCGTGGACGTCCCTTCCGTGGACATCCCGGGTTGGACATCCCTTCCGAGGGCCACCAGCACCTCCCGGCGACACCTCTGCTGCTCTGAGGGGTGCCTGGATCCCCACCCGCCCCCCAGCCTCTCCTGAGGGGCATTGCCGGGCTGGGCTGGCCCCGGGGCTGGGGGGGGTCTCGGGACTCACTCCACGTTCTTGGACCACGCCGGGGGGTTGCTCAGCGTCATAAACACGCAGTTGGTTAAGATGGTGATCATGATGAACATGCTGAATAATTTAAAACCTGGTCAAGGAGAAATGCTCCGGCTGGTGCCTGGATCCCCCCCTTCCCACGGCTGGGGAGCCAAGTGCTCCCATTCCTCTTGTGCTGGCTCCCACCTTGGTCCCTCACCCTGTCCTGCTCCTCCTGCCTCAGGGCTGTGCTCACACTTCCCTCTTTTCCTCTCTGCTCCCATGTGTGGTCCTGGCCCCTTCCCTTCCTTTCTGCTCCCCTTCCCAGCTCCATGGTCCTGGTTCTGCCTCCCTTTTAGCCCCCTGTGCTCCTTCCTCTCCATCACCCCAGGATACAGCTCTCCCTTCCTCTCCAAGTCTCTCCAGATCTCAAAGACCCTCAACCTCTTCCTAGGAAGCTCCACCTCTTAGGCTCAGACCCCTGTGCCACAAAAATTTCCTCTTTTCTTCCTCCCCCACGGCCACCAACCCCCACTGCCACCAGAGCTCTGCTGGGATCCCTCCCCACCCACCCTGCAGTGCCCCTCGTGCTCTCGGGGTCCTTTTCTGCCTTTCCCTCTCCATCCTGGTTCCTCCGCTTCCCTCTCCCAAAGCCTCCTTGGAGCTGCCCACCTCACCCTCTTCCCAGTGGGACAGGATCCCCCGACCTGTGAACATTTCCCTTCCTTTCCAGGTCTCCCCAGACCTCGAAGAACCTCAGGCTCTTCCTAGGAAGCTCCACCGCTTGGCCTTCTGCCCTTCTCCACCCAAACTGATTCCTCGCTTCTCCAACCAAAACTGAGCTCTGGGTGCCACCAAGGTGCCCGTCAAGCACCCGCCCCTCGGGCCGAAGCACTGGACAGCCGGCCCTGGCCACCGTGGGGCCAGCCCAGGAGGTTTCCCCCCCACACCATCAGGACCCCCTTCCCTCGGCCCTCTCCCGGGGCTGTTTGCACTCCGGGCTCCAGGGATGGAGCGGGCAGTGGAGCAGCGTCCAGAGAGGGAGGATATGAATGGATGAGCACTTTGATGGCTCCTCTGCGGATGGGGTGGAAGGGCCCCAGCATGTAGAGGGCAGGCGTGGCCGAGAAGCGGAAGATGGACTTGCCCTTGTTGAGGACGATGAATGTCTGCGGGGAAAAGAGAGCGGGGACGTGGGTGAGTCCTTCCCCACCCCAAAACACCCACGGACCAAGCGCTGCCTTTAGAGGAGAGACCTCCAGGCACGGTTGGAGGAGAGGCAACCACAGCAATCTGGGGCCGTGGATCACCAAGAGGGGCTCGGCTGAGCACGGTGGAAAGCAGAGAGGTCCCTGCTCGGGCCTTTTGCTCGGGACTCCGCCCTACAGCCAGGCCCGCCCGCAGGCACAGCGCCGCCCCTCACCTTCTTGTCCCTGTAGAAGGGGTCCAGGTCCTCCAGGGGCGTCCCGATGAGCTCCGGGGCCGGGTCCCCGTAGATGAGGGGCAGGTTCTTGCCGGCTTCCAGGTCGCTGCTGGGCTTGAGCTCCTCCGCCTCGGGCATCTCCACCTGCTGCCGCTTCAGGCGCAGCGCCTCGGCCTCGGCGGCGCGCTGCTCGATGGCGGCCAGCGAGGCCGGCGTGAAGGGGCGCAGGTTCTCGGGGCCCGGGATGTGCGGCAGGCCGGCCATCCTCTCATTCTGCTTCCGGGCCGCCCGCGCCCAGCCTGCGGGGACAGCGGCTCAGCTGCCACCTGGGGACCCTTTGGGGGCGTTTGTGGCGTTGGGTGGCAGGACCTCGGTGGGTTTATGGCGGAAATATGGAGCTCACAGGGAGATGGTTCTGTGGGGTCGCTCACGGATGGAGAGCCCCGTGTGTTCCTGCTCATCCCAGACCCCCGTTCCCTTTTGGAGCTGGGAAAGGGGCTCAGCCTGGAGAAGAGGAGGCTCAGGGGAGACCTCATCACTCTCTAAACTCCCTGACAGGAGCGGGCAGACAGGGGGGTCGGGCTCTGCTCCCAGGGAACAGCAGGACAGGAGGACACAGCCTCAACCTGCTCCAGGGGAGGTTTAGGCTGGACATGAGGAGAAATTTCTTCCCAGAAAGAGCAATTGGGCGTTGGAAGGGGCTGCCCATGGTGGTGGTGGAGTCCCCATCCCCGGAGGTGTTTGAGCAAAGCCTGGATGTGGCACTCAGGGCTGGTGACAAGGCGCTGTTGGGTCACGGGTTGGGCTCGATGACCTCAAAGATCTTTTCCAGCCTCGTTAATTCTGTGATTCTGCGATTCCACCTCCGACCAGGAGGCACCGTGAGGCTGAGCCCTGGATGAGCCCAGCATCTGGTGACCCTGGCACCGCCTGGCTGGCTCAGACACCCCATTTCACAACCCCCAGTTTTGTTCGACACACCCAAACCCCCCTGGCACGGCACCCAGCCGGGGGCAACACGAGGAACACAAGGAACCCGCCCTGCTGGGTGGCTCTGCTCCCACGAGGGGGTTAAAGGCTTATCCTGAGCCGAAAAGCGAAGCAATAATGGCGCTTTCTAATGTTACAGGGATCGGGGTGACTTCCCAGAAGGAAGAGGGTGGGGGGTTTAGGAAAGGTGAGGATGTTCTGCTGCCCGGAAAGGGTGGGAGAGAGGGAAGTGTGGAGGGGAGGAGAGGCTGCCATGCCCTGGGAGAGGTGGAAACGCCGGCAGAGGCTTCCCCAACACCAGAAGAGTTCTTGCTTTGAGCCCCTGTGCCTTGATAATGTCCCATAACCACCGGGTTGTGGGGGATATGAGCCCAATATTCCTTAAAACTCAACCCTGCTTTGCATGGATACTGGGACAGCTGAACCTCTGCCCAAAACAAGCATCCCACTGGCAAACCGAGTATTTCCCTGATGCTGCCGAGCACCTGCCCTGGAAAACCTTCAGGATCACTACTCCCCACAGCCCCAACCCTGCTGGAAACCCTCAGCCCTTTGGGATTAGGGACAACCGGATATTTACAGCCCTGACAGGAAAAGAGACTCTGGATGGCATCCCGAGGTTCCGGTGGCGGTGGGAAAGGCAGGGATGAAGCAGTGGCACGGGGAGGGATGGATTTGAGCAGAGCAGTGAAGCTGCAGCTCAGGAAGCACCAGGGTTCCTTGTCAGCCCTGCTGAGCTGAATCGCAGCCCCGGGGCTTCGAGGCACCTGCAAAATTCAGCCTGTAAAATCCAAATCCACATCCAGAAACCACAGCATCCATTTTTGTGTTTAAAACAAGGGATGGGAGGGCTCAGCCTGGAGAAAAGGAGGCTCAGGGGGGACCTTCTGGCTCCCCACAACTCCTGACAGGAGGGGGCAACCAGGGGGGGTTGGGCTCTGCTCCCAGGGAACAGGGACAGGAGGAGAGGGAACGGCCTCAGGCTGTGCCAGGGGAGGGTCAGGTTGGATAACAGGGAAAATTTCTTCGTGGAAAAGGTGGTCAGACTTTGGAAAAGGATGCCCAGGGTGGTGGTGGAGTCCCCGTCCCTGGAGGGGTTTAAAAGCCCCGTGGATGCCGCCCTTGGGGTCAGTGGAGGGCTCGGTAGTGCTGGGGGATCTCCGAGGGCTTTTCCAACCTGAAGGATTCTCTGATCCATCTGACCTCATCAAAGCAAGGAAAAAGGGAATTTTGGCCCCCGCGTGTCTCTGTGAGGGGACAGAGCCCGGGCAGGGGGACAGAGGTGCCACCAGGGCTGCTTCTCATGGAGTTACTCAGGATTTACACCCGGTTCCTGCTCCACTTGGACAGCCCTGGAACCTCCCCCTAGATACCAGGGGGCTGGAAAAAGCCAAAAGCACAGGGCAGTGTCTGTCTCTATCCCCCCGAATCCCACTGGGAATGCACCGGTGCGTGGGATCACGGAAATCTCCGGTTGGAATGGACCCCTCGGGATCATCGAGTCCAGCGGGAGCCTCGTCCATGCTCAGGCAGGACCCCCAGCACCCCTGGGGGACCTTCCCACCGCATCTCCTGGCGGTTCTGAGGACTCCCGGGAGCTCGTTGCTCCGGGCATTCCCAATTTCCCTGGAAATCGGGAGCGGCAGAGCCGCCGGGAGCTGTGCCGAGCTCCATCCCCAAACCCTCAGCGCAGGGGGAGCTGCCCGGTCCGTGTTGTCCCGGGAGTCTCTCCCGGCGCTGTCCCCGCGGCCGGGGGTGGCTCCGGCTCCAGCTGCCGCCGGCGATCAGCGCCGGGCTCGGGTTTCCGCGGCCCCGTGACTCTGCTCATTCCTGGCCCACCGGAGCCGCAGCGGGACGGGACCGGACGCGGCTCTGCCCCTGCCCCGTCCCCTCTCCCTGGGGCTGCGCTGGAGCCACCGAGCCGCTCCCGGTCCCCTGGAGCAGCGCCGGGAATGGGGCTGGCGGCACGGAGGGCGATGCTGGCGCAGGGCAGCGCTGCCCGGGGAGGCTCAAAGGGGATGGTGCCCCTGGGCACGGAAATTCTTTTTGGCTTTTTGGGGTCTTTTGCAGCTCCCGGTCCTGCTCTGACCCCTTCGTGGCCACGCAGAGAGAGTGGGGTGACTCCAGGGAGCAGGAGCAGGACTAATCCCACGCCCAGCTCCCCCAAACCACAGCCCTGGAGCCCCCAGCATCTCTGCTTCCCAAATTCGGAAACCAGAGCCCAATCCAGGCTCTGTGAGGGGCTCAGCCCGGCACCCCTCTGCCCCCCAGTGTCCCCCAGTGCCCCCCGGTGTCCCCCAGCAGTGCGGGTGGGACACAGTGTGGGGTTCCTGGCCGGGTCCCACCGGCCCAGGCGGAGGGTCCCACCCTGGGACCAGCCCCCTGGCCCTGGGCACGGGGTGAGCAGCCCCTGCCCCCGGCCTGGCACATCCTGGCACATTTTTAGCAGCTCCTATAAATAACCCGGATCAAACTCCTTGCGCCTGCCGTAGGTAAAGGCGGTTTGGGGCCGGTGACAGGTGCTGCCCCGGGCGCCGATCCTGGGGCTCTCTCCCAGCTCTCCGGGGCCTGGGTCCTCCAAGAATCCCTAATCAAAGGAAGATCCCTGCCCCATCAGCTTTCCCGCTGGGAAATCATCGCTTGGGATGTCTCTACAAAGCTCTGATTTCTGGGCTTCTTCAGTTTTGGCCACCCAGCCCAGCTGAATGGCTCCTTTTTGCTGAGGCACAGGTGAGCTGCAGCTTTGGGACACCCTGCCCGTGGCACGTCCTGGACCAGCATCTCACCCCCCAGTGCCCAGGGAACTGGGAGCAGCTCCTGGCTCAGGAGTGCCTGGACTTCCCCTGGAGAGAAATTCAGTTCCCTCTGATATTTTTGCTGCTCTGCAAATGAATCAGGCCCCAAAATAACGGGACCGGTTTGGGAGCTACCAGGGATGCTGCGTAATGGGTTCTGTATAACCAGCACAGGGGCCTGCCTGAGGCTGCTGGGACAGCCACCCCAGCCAGGGCTGGCACTTCGTCCCTGCCCCAAAAACAACCCCCGTGGGCTGAGGGAGAGGGGGAGGGACGTTCTTGGCTCTGGGGGACACGGCGGGGTCGAGGTCTCCCTGCATCTGCCTGACCCAGGCTCCAGCTCCTCCCTCCCTAAGGGATTTTTCTGGGAGAGATTCTGCAGCCCTGGAGTCTCCCGTGCTCTGGGGGAGCATCTGCAGCCCTGGAGTCTCCCAGGGAGTCAGCCCAGAGCGATGCAGGTGCTCCCCCTCCACGCTCAGGATTCATGAGGACAGGCACAACCGGGGGTGTCCCAAGGGAAGAGGCTGCTCCTGGGAGATCCCAGCCCTATGGATACCTGGGAACAGCAGTGGGACCCCCTGACCATTCAAGCACAGCTCAAGGAGCTGCCCTGACCTGCTCCAGGCTGAGTTCACCTGTAAATCTGCCCCGCAAGGCTCATCCTCCCGAGACACCCTGGAAAACACCCCGGAGAGACCAACCGGACACGAGTCCAGGAGAGAAAAGCCCTGGAATGGCCCCGGGCGGGTGTAAATGAGCTTCACTCAGCAGGAAGAGCAGAGCCAGGCCCGGGCCCTGCAGCGGGGATTAGTGAGGGACAAGGGACTCGTGTGAGCGCGGCACGGACGGTGCCAGCGGGCCGGGGCTGCCCGGGAGCCGTGTGAGCAGCAGCCCTCGGGAAACCGGAGCCTGACACACCCCCAGAGCCCGTCGCACACCCGGAGCCCAAACCCGGCCCAGCACGGCCCCGCAGCCCCCGCCCGGTGCTGCCCGGAACCTCCCGGAGGCACCGGTCCCACCCCGGCAGCGGCGGGGACGGTGCCCGCGGACACCCCCTGCATCCCGGGGATCCCCGGCGGGGCCGGGCTGGATGGTGC
>VZRJ01011669.1:113615-123934 GCA_013397565.1 Ptilonorhynchus violaceus | reverse complement strand
CTGTCACCCCGGGCCGGTGTCGCTGTCACCCCGGGCCGGTGTCGCTGTCACCCCGGGCCGGTGCCGCTGTCACCCCGGGCCGGTGTCGCCGCCTCCGGAGGGGCCGCAGTGCCACCCTCCGGCTCCAGGCAAAACACCCCCGGCCCCGGCCACCCCTCTGGCCCCGCGGGGGACACAAGGGACCTCCGGGACAGCGTGGGGGGTGCCGCGCTGTGGCACTCCCGGCCGTGCTGGAGAAAGGAGGGGGAGAACCTGACCCTGCTCCGCCTGGGCTCAGCATTCCCAAACGCAGACTCAGCATCGTTTGGGTCGGAAAAGACCTCTAGGATCATGAGGATCTTTAGGAAGGAGTTCCTGCCTGTGAGGGTGGGGAGGCCCTGGCACAGGCTGCCCAGAGAAGCTGTGGCTGCCCCATCCCTGGGAGTGTCCAAGGCCGGGTTGGACGGGGCTTGGAGCAGCCTGGGATAGTGGAAGGTGTCCCTGCCCATGAGCCTAAATGTCCCTTTGGCCCCAAACCATTCCATGATTCTGTGATCCATGAGCTGCAGGGCATGGTCCATGCTGGAGACCCTTTGGAAAACCTTTCCAGCAGACCCAGGGTGGTGCCCATCCCTGCAGGACCCACGGTGGCTCCTGTCTCACACCACGGAGCCCAGCAAACCCCAGAGGGCCCTTTGGGGTCGTTTTTCACCCAGAAGTCCCATTTGCAGCTGGAAATAGGTGCAAACCCATCATTTTCCAAAGCTTTATGGCTACGGACGTTCCCAGGGAGCATCCCCAGTCCTGGCTCAATCCGCTGCTGCCTCGTCCCTGCCAATCATCCCATCCTCACCGATGATGGGGGGGATTCTGTTCACCCACACTCCCTCCTCGGCTGCAGACAGGGATTTATCCACAGTTCCCGCGCTCCTCTGAGGGTTCCTGCTGATCCAGGATGTGCTGCCTCAGGAACATCTCCCACCTCACCTCAGGTCGGGTCTGGGGCCCAGTTTCCCTCTCGCTGCCCTCCTGGATGGGATCTCGGGAGATCCTGCAGGCTGGAGCGGGGCCAGCCCGTGGGGTTTATTTAGGGAAGGACACGTGGCACCGGGGAGAAATGAGAACCCAGGCGGGGCGGGAAGCGGTGCCGGGATCGGGTGGCTCCGGTCTCCGGAGCGTGGTGAGGCCGGGAGAGGCCAGGAAGTTTGGGAAAAGGGCATTTGGGGCCTCTCTCGCTCCTGGAGGCCCCGTTTGGCAGGGCTGGGGCTCGGTCTGGGAGGATGAAGGATGCTCATGGTGGGGGAACGGGGCCGGGCTGTGGGGTGGTGGTGGCAGCTCTGACCCTGAGGGGACAGGGCACCCCTGGGACAGCTCCTGGTGCTCTTCCCCACCTTCCTCCTTCACCTCCTCTCCGTGTGCTCCCCCAGGCAGGAAGAAGCAGAGATTCCCTGGGAGGCACTTCCAGCCATTCCGCCTGGGCGGGGTTTCCCTCCTTCAGCCCCCGCCCAGTCCCAAATTCTCTGGGTTTGGGGAGCAAACCAACCCTCTGGAAAGCGATGCTGGGCTTGAGAACGAGATTTTATTGGCAAAACCCTTCCTGTCCTTGGAAAATGAACCCCCAGTGGAGCCAGGCGGGTCCCATTCCTCGGGGCAAAGGACTGGGAGAGCTGCACGGCGAGGGAACATCTCCGGTCCGATCCACCGGCACGGGAGAAAGGGAAACATTTTGGGAACTGGGGAGGAACTCGAGGAACCTCTTGTAGGGAGCTGGGGGGCTTTGCCTCTCTCTGTATCCATCCCCCAGCCCCGGGATGGCTCCTGGCTGTGCTTGGAGAAGGGAAATGATTTTGTAAACCACGGAAAGGGGGGAAACATCCATCGGGGCTGCTCCTTTTCCTTCCAGTGCAGACACAAACCACCAACTGTGCTCTAGAAAAGGATTTTTGTGTTTCCTGCCCATTTTCAGCTGGAAAAGCGGGGAACTTCCCTTCCCTCTGCCTGGAATTCTGCCCTGAGGGCAAAGAGAGCTCCAGGAGGGTGAGGAACCACCGCAGGGCACGAGATCCAGCAGCACCGAGCAGACAGAGCCTCTCCCAGGGCTGTTCTCACCACCAGAACCTCCAAAATCAGGGGTTTTTTTGGTCTTTGTGGGGCTGCAGCCGCGGAGCTGCCCCTCCACCGGCACCACCCCCCGGAACGCCGTCCCCGTCACGCCGTGAAGTCCTGGGTGGCCAGGTTGAACACGGTGCTCTCCATGGACCTCTGCCACTTGCCCCAGCTCCTCCTGACCTCGGCCTGGACCTGCAGCAAGGCCACGGGCGCTGCTGGCACCCCGGGGCACCGCGGCGGGAGGGTGGGGCCCTGTCCCCGCCCGGCTTTGGGGTGTCCCCGGGGGGACCCGCACTCACCTCGCCGTTGAGGAAACAATACAGCAGAGCCACCAGGAAACCCTGCCGGGGACGGGAGGGGCCATTTGCACCCCGAGGAAGGGCCTGGAGCCCTCTGTGCTCCTCTTGCACCTCCCACCCCCCTCACCCCCCTTAGGGCAGCGGGAAATCGGTGCCAGGCACTTCCCGGACCCGCCCTGGGGTTCGGGGGTGCCCGGGACTCAGCCCTGCCCCAAAAGAGTTCAAAGCCCCCCGTCCTGGCGGCTCCCGGTGCCATTTGGGGTGGGGCCGCGGGGGCTTTGCCCGCCCTTCTCACCTGGTAGGAGCCGAGGACCAGCTCGAAGTAGAGCCGGACGTCCACGCCCACGGTCTCGGGGAAGAGCGCGAACACCACGTAGTGCACCCCGAAGAGGGGGATGAGCAGCAGCGTGGACTTGGTCAGCCTCCTGCGGACGGTGGGGGGGGTCACAGGGGGCCCGGGTGGGTCCTGCTGCCCCACGAGACCTCCCCAAGAAGTTGGTTGGAACCCGAAGCGGGTTCTCCGTGAGCGGCAGGGCTCGGAGGCTCCAGGATTGTCAGGATTGTCCCCTGTGCTCCTCCGGGGAGGGGTCCCTGCTGCCCTGGGACCCCCGCGTGGGGACAGCCCCGCCCCGTCCCTTACATGTACTGCTGCTTGTGGGTTCTGCTGAGCTCTGGGCAGCGGATCTTCTGTGCCAGCATCCTGGTGACGTTGAGGAAGATGAGGAAGTTCACCTGCCCCGGGAGGCCACGCCTCAGCCTCTGCCCAGGTCCCGTGTGGGACCCCCGGCTCCGAGGCTGGGGCTGTGGGGGACACACTCACAAATATGGCCAGCAGGATGGGAGCCTTGATCACCCACCAGTAGGGGCTGGAGTAGTCATCCCAGCACCTACGGGACGGGAGGAACGGCTCTGGCACCCCTCGGACCCTCGTGGCTCCTGCCACCCCTCAGGCCGGCCCCCTGCCCCCTCTGCACCCCCCTTGCCACAAACAGCGTTTAAATAAAGGGCTGGCCCCGTCCTGCCCCCCTGAGCCGCCCGTGCCAGAGGTTCATCCCCCGGGACCGGGATGGGGACACGAGGCCCGGAGGAGGGCGAGGGGCGGCCGCGCTTACCCGTGGTTGTCGAAGCGCAGCCTGGTGAGCACCCACACCCCCGCCGCGACCATGGGGACACCTGCCAGGACAGGACACGCGCGGGGCCGGTCACCTTGGCGCTCTGGGGAGCCCCCGTGCCGCCCCTCCGTCCCTCGTCCCCAAAAAGGCGTGTCTGGGTCAGTCCTGGCCCGGATGTGGCAGGAAGGGGACGATCCTTCCCCCTTCTCCGGACTCTAACGGAGTGGTGCCCACGGATGGTGACCTCTCTGTGCCACCTCCTGGCCACCCCCCTGCCCTCCCACCTCCAGCCCAGGCACCGGGATGGGTGTTCCCAGCCCCAGGCGGGTGCGGGGAGAAGGGAGGATCCATCCTGGAGCGGCTCCATGGGGCGGCAGGAGCAGTGGGTGCCATGCAGGGGGATGCTGGGCTGGGGACACGCTGGGATCAGCCCTGGGGACCTCTGCCCGGGGGGCTCTCAGAGCCATCTGAGCCCCGGGGGGGTCTCTCAGCCATCCCTGGGGGTGCTCTCCGGGGGTGCTGCGGCTGTCCCCGCGCTCACCCCAGCCCAGCAGGGTGTAGCCGCAGGTGTAGGCGCGCTCGCAGGTGAAGGTGAGCAGCAGCAGCGTCTGCAGGTACAGCCCCTCCACCAGCAGCCAGCAGAAGTTGGCCAGCACCGAGTACTGGAAGAAGGCGATGGCAGCTTTGCAGGTCACCTGCCGGCGGGGCGAGCGGGGGGGGGAGGGCTCAGGGGGCTCCAGAGCCTGTCCTGGGGGCACAGGGGGTGGTCACCCTCCCTGTCCGTCCCCTCCATGGCCTGTCCTGGGGGCACAGGGGGTGGTCCCCCTCCCTGTCCGTCCCCTCGATGGCCTTTCGGTGACGGCCTGCGGGTGCAGCCGCAGGGACTGGGCAGCAGTTCCCGCAGCAGGTTCTGCTCGACCCGTGCAGCAGCCGCGGGGGAGCCCAGGCTGTGTTTGTAGGACCTTCCAGGAGCCCGCGGTTGTGGCTGTGGTGTGCGCAGCGTTGTAGCCACACCCAGCGGTTCCTGTTTCGATCGAAAACCCCAAACCCGGGCGTGTTTGATGTGCCTGCTGCTGCTGGGGCTCTGTGGAGCTTTGGCCCCACCGGGGACACCCCTGGGGACACCCAGCCTGAGACTGGGGGCAGCTTTGGGGGCAGAAAATGTTCCCTCTGCACTCAGAAATGCGGAAATGCTGCTGCGACCTCCCCAAGGCCACCCGAGCCAGACTTTCCTCCAGCTCACAGCCTCCCTCCCTCCTCTTTGCAGCGACAAATCCACCCCAAATCCCCCCAGCCCCCTCCCACGGGCCCGTGCTGCTCTCCCTGCCCCGTTGCCAGGCCGGGGTTTGGGATTTACGGTCGACATCGTGCAGTGGTCCAGGGACTCGTCCGAGAAGAGGACGCCGTCCTTGACGAACACGGCGGTGCCACGCAGGATGAAGGAGGTGAAGAAGTGGATGTGGATGGAATTCCTGGTGCAGTGCAGCTTCCTGCGGGAGGGAGGGACGGGCTGTGCCCGGGGAGGGGCAGGGAAGGCGCCCCGGTGTCCCTTCCCCCCTGGAGCCCAGCCCAGGCCCCGCTGCTGGCGATGGCCGCAAAGCCCTGGAGGACTTTTCCTGCCCTGGAACCAGGAAGGGCCGGGAAGTGCCGCGCTTGGGGGTGCCGCTCAGGGAACATCCCAGAAACCTCTGGAGAGCCCGAACCCGCAGCGCGGGGAGATCTGCAACGGCAAAACTGCAGAGGGCACCCCGAGGGCTCGGCCCGGGCCCGCAGGGAAGGACAGCGCTGCCCTTCCTCCCGCTCCTTCCCGGCGGTCCCGTTGGCAGGGATGGATCCCTGGGAGGGCCCGGCCGTCCCTGCTGGGGATCCGGCCCGTGTTGCTCCCGCCGGAGCGGCGCCCGGCGCTACCTGAAGCAGGAGAAGATGCCGACGGCCAGGAGCAGCGCTGCCAGCGACGTGGCGTAGCCGCAGGTGTACAGCGCCCTCATGGTGACAAAGCGGCCCCTCTGGAACGGGAAGCGCCGGAGGACGGAGGTGACACGGACCGGGAGGTGCCGGCGCGTGACGGGCACCGAGGGGACGCGGGGGTGGCCCGGCCCTGGCTCCCTCCGAGGATGAGGCCGAACGGGATAACCCCGGGAGCATCCCCGCGGTCGGGGACGGGGCGGTGTGGGGCGGGGGGACAGGGGACAGCTCCCCGCGGCCCCGGGGTCCCGCTTGCCTTGGCCTCGGTGTCGTTGCCGCCGCCGAGGGGCTGCAGCTGGCAGGCGCGGTGGTACGGGGGGCTGGGGGGGCTCCATCCCCGCTCCGTGCAGTTCCTCTGGATCGGCCCTGCGGCCGCAAGGAGGGACCCCAGCGAGCCACGGGGGTCGCCTCTGGGTCAGCACCCCCGAAATGCCCCGCCTGGGACTGCAGCAGCATCCCGGGGGGGACAGCAGAGGGGTGCCCGGGTGGCCTGGCTGTCCCATCCCTCCCAGATCCCATCACTGCCTCCCGGATCCCATCTCTCCCTCCAGTCCCTTGTCTGGAGGTGCCAGGAAAACTTCGGGCAGGGTGTGAAAACAGGCAGGGATCCCCCCAGTGGGAGGGAATTAACGATAAAAAAGGGATTATTCATCCTTTGAAGGCTCCTTCGAGCCTCTCCTGAGCTGCTCCTGCTCCAAATCAAACATTTTCCAACATTTCCCAAATTATCTCTGGCCGAGGAAGCTCTGGGATGCTGCGGGGGCCGGGCAGGTGCTCTCCTCCCCAGCCCTCCAAGAGGGACGGAGGCAGCAGCCCCTGGCAGTGCCCGCCCCAGGAGAGAACCTTGGAATCCTCGGGATTTTACCCGATTTTTCACCCGTGTCACTCGGAGTGATCGGAGCAGCTCAGGAGCATTGGGATGGCGTGTGGGAAAGGAGGGCGTGGAGCACCCAGGGGACTGTCCTGGGGTCACCCAGATGAGGGATGAGGTCCCCAAATTCTCTACCCACACAGGGATGGAAGGATTTGGGGACTGTCCCTTCCCGGATCTCTTTTTCCCGTCCCCTGCTTGGACAGGAATTTACACCAAGGACAGATTTTGGACGGGCGGGAGCTGTGGGATCAGCGGGAAGGGCTGGGGGGGGCCCGGGGGTCCCACGGGATGAGCGATCCCGGCTGGATTCCGACCTTTGGACTTGAAGACGTGCGGGATGTCGGGACAGGCGACAGCTCGGGACTCGCCGGGGGGCAGGGCGGGCCAGCAGCTCACCCCGTCCCACTCCGTCGGGCAGCCTGCGGGAGGAGGGGACGCGGGGGACATCGGCGGGGACGGTGGGGACACCGCAGGGATGGTGGGGGCACCGGAGGGGATGGTGGGGGCACCGGAAGGGACGCTGGGGACACCGCAGCCCCGGCCCCGCCGCCGCTGCCACCCGAGCCGGGGCCGGGCCGTGCCCCGCAGGCATCGGGAGCATCCCGGCTCTGGTCCCGGGAACAGCCTCCCCAGCGCTGGGCTCGCCTTTCAGGAGAAGGGACCGGGCGCATCCTGGGGCTGAGTCAGACCCAGCTCCCGTGGGGACTCTGGGACGGGCTGGGATTTGCCCGTGGCTCCTGAAATAATCCAGGTTTGTGCTGGATTTTGCAGCTGGAAGCTCAGCTGGGAATGGCTCTCCAAGGACTGGAGAAAGTCAGGAGAGGGAGTGGCTGAAACACCTTTTGCTTCCCTGTCCAGCGCTAAATTCCTCCTTAAACCACTCCCCAGTTTTCTCGGGAATGAGCACGGCCGGGCAGCCCCGGGGCCGTGGGGAATTGGTGTTGCAGCAGCCCAGGATGAGACGTGGAAATCGCATTCCAGGACGGCTCCTCCTCGTCACTGACCCTGCAGATCCGCCTTATCCACCCGGAGCCACGTCCCTTCCCAGCCAGGGAATGTGGGATTGGACGAGCCTGAGGAGTTTCCTCTGATTCCAGCGGAGCAGCCTGGGGGTGCCAGTCCAGCCTGGGGGGGATTTGCATCCACAGGGCCGGGGGGGCTGAATTTTTGCTCTGGGGGATCAGGGAAGTGAGCACGGGATTGGGATCATCACTGAGAGCGGTCACTTCATTTCTTTGGGGCATGGAATCAGGGAATCATGGAATGGTTTGGATGGGAAGGGACCTTAAAGCCCATCCCATTCCAGCCCTGCCATGGGCAGGGACACCTTCCACTATCCCAGACTGCTCCAAGCCCATCCAGCCTGGCCTTGGACACTTCCAGGGATCCAGGGACAGCCACAACTTCTCTGGGAATTCCATCCTTGTCCCTAACCACACTCCCAGGGAGGAATTCCTTCCCAATATCCCACCCATCCCTGCCCTCTGGCAGTGGAAGCCATTCCCTGTGTCCTGTCCCTCCATGCCTTGTCCCAGTCCCTCTCCAGCTCTCCTGGAGCCCCTTTAGGCACTGGAAGGGGCTCTGAGCTCTCCCTGGAGCCTTCCCTGCTCCAGGGGAACGTTCCCAGCTCCCCCAGCCTGGCTCCAGAGCAGAGGTGCTCCAGCCCTCGGAGCAGCTCCGTAGCCTCCTCTGGAATTCGTAGCCCCCGGAGTCCAGAGGAGGCCCCAGAAATGCTCCGAGGAATGGAAGAGCTCTGCCATGAGGAAAGGCTGGGAATGCTGGGGGTGCTCACCTGGAGAAGCTCCAGGGAGACCTCAGAGCCCCTTCCAGGGCCTAAAGGGACTCCGGGAGAGCTGGAGAGGGACTGGGACAAGGGATGGAGGGACAGGACACAGGGAATGGCTTCCCACTGCCGGAGGGCAGGGATGGGTGGGATATTGGGAAGGAATAAGGAGACCTTAGAGCCCCTTCCACAATATCCATGGAATGTGAGCCTTTCCCCACCATCGTGTCAGGCCCTCCCCAGGATCCTCCCCATGGTGACACAAGGATAAAAAACGGGATAAATCCAGCTCAGGTGGGCGGGGGCGGGGAGGGGGCAGCAGGAAGCCCAGGATTAAATCCAGATTTTAATTATGCGTTCCTGCTTCTGGGATATTTTCCCACAGCAAGATTCCCTCCCCTCCACTGGCACAGTCCGGGCTGCCAAATGGATCTTTTCCAATCCATTTGGCTTTTCCCTGCTAAGCCAGGCCCTGGCCACCTCTCGGCACGGTCGCTCCGGCAATTCCGCGCCTTCTGTGCATTTATTGCTGCATTTTATGGGATCAGACCCCTGGAATGACGCATTCCCGATTCTCCAGGTGACAGTTTTCTCCCGGAATTTGGGTCATCCCGCTTTTGGACGGAGGCTGAGATGCAATTTAAGGAAGGATGTCCAAGAGCAGCGCTTTAAAACCGATTTTTTTTCTTTTTTTTTCCAAGCAGCGAATTGGTTTTAAATCCCAGATATGTGAAAATCCAGTTGCTCAAAACGTGTTGGGCACTAAAATGAATGGAATTAGGAAGGAACACTCCAGCATTGCTGTGTTCCATAAATTCTTCCCTGTGAGGGTGAGAAGGAGCCAGGGAGAGCTCAGAGCCCCTCCCAGGCCCTAAAGGGGCTCCGGGAGAGCTGGAGAGGGACTCGGGACAAGGGATGGAGGGACAGGACACAGGGAATGGCTTCCCACTGCCAGAGGGCAGGGATGGGTGGGATATTGGGAAGGAATTCCTCCCTGGGAGTGTGGTGAGGGGCTGGGATGGAATTCCCAGAGAAGCTGTGGCTGCCCCTGGATCCCTGGAAGTGTCCCAGGCCAGGCTGGACGGGGCTTGGAGCAGCCTGGGATAGTGGGAGGTGTCCCTGCCCATGGCAGGGCTGGAATGGGATGGGATTTAAGGTTCCTTTCCGACTCAGCCATTCCGTGAGCCTCTAAATCCACCAGGACTGAATCCCTGCGGTTGTTTGTGTCCCTCACTCCCCTCTTTCCCTTTCCAGCAGCATTTTCGGGGCTCTCCAGGGATTCTCCTTCGCCTTTGCCTTGCCCTCCCTTTTCCTGAAAATCCCGGCTTTTCCGCATCCGTGCCCACTCTGCAACCCCTCCCGCGGATCATCCCCCGAGGACCCCTCAGGAATTCCCCCCCTGCTCCCGAGGGAGCTGATCCCAGGCTCGCGCTCACCCTCCTGCCCGGTGGCTCCGGGGGGTGCTGGGGTTTGGCTCTCGCTCCTGATCCTCTCCAGACATTCCGCCTCTTGCTTTTGGAAGTGGAGGACGATGGAGCAGTCGGGATGTGTCCCTCGCACCTTGGGAGAGGGGAAAGGGCAGGAAGGAGGATCATGGAATCACGGGATGGGTTGGAAGGGACCTTAAAGCTCATCCAGTTCCATCCCTTTCATGGGCAGGGGCACCCTCCACTATCCCAGTGGGAAGTTGGGCACAGCAAACCCCACATTCCCAGCTCTGGGGTTGCCAGCAGAGGTGATGGAACACCAAGGGGAATTTCCAGCTCCCCAAAAATATGAGGGATGTGGTTGCTCAGTGTCCGGGGATTGGATTGTCCGGGAATCCCAGCTTTGGGATTTGTTTCCTTGGCTTCCAGCTGGAGAGCCGGGAGATTGAGGCTGCACTGANTGCTGATGGTTTCAGGTGTGGGGCCAGAGCTGTAAAAGCTGGAGAAGCAGAGGGACGAGGGTGGATCCGGGACTGGAGGAAGTGTGGGACACTGGAGCATCCCTCGGCTGAGTCCTGCCCTGCCCTGGGTCCCTTCACCTCCCCCGGGAGATTTCAATTCCTTTTCCTGCTCAACTCAAGATTGCAAGGAAATTTCCAGCCTTTGGTGATGGCTCCAGGCACGGCATCGGGAATTCTCTTTAAAATCCTCAAAACCTCCAGTGCTCCCCCAGCCCAGGTTTCCCTTCCCTTCCCTTCCCTTCCCTTCCCT
>VZRJ01011669.1:51808-63778 GCA_013397565.1 Ptilonorhynchus violaceus | reverse complement strand
GCCCCCCCCCAGCACTCCCAGGCTGGAGGTGCAGGCAGAGCCCGGGGAAGGGGCCCTGGAGGGGCTGTGGGAGGCGGGAAGAGGCTTTTCCCGGCCGGACGGGCGGGAGGGGGCGGGTACCTGGCGGAAGTAGCGGTTGCAGTTGATGAACTCCTTCTCGTGGCTGTCCTGCAGTTTGTTGTGCTTGATGTAGAGCCACAGGGCCTGCATGATGCTGGCCCTGGTCTGCGTGTGCACCCCCAGCAGCCGCGCCAGCCGCGGGTCCAGCTTGTACTGGGGGGGCTGCGGGGACACGCGGGGTCAGTCCCGGCCTTATCCCGGCGGGAAAAGCCCTCCCGGATCAGAGTCCAAGCTCTGAGCCGGCCCCGCCCGGGCACCCAGCACAGGGCACTCAGCGTCCAGCTGCTCCCTGAACGCCTCCAGGGGTGGGGATTCCACCACTCCCTGGGCAGCCTGTCACAATTTTTAACTCCCTTTCCATGCAGAAATTCCTCCTGATGCCCAAAGCCAAGGCACTCGGGAGTGTCCCACGCAGCCTCTGTGCCCGGAGCTCCTTTGGATCCCTGAGTCCCCCAACCTCATCCAAAGCCCTGCCCCAGTTTTTACCAACCCTTTCCATGCAGAAATTCCTCCTGATGCCCCAAGAAGAGGAGGGATCTGCCCGGCCCTCGGAGTGTCTCACCCAGCCCCCGTGTCACTGCGGGCCCATTCCCGGAGCTCCCCGTGCTCCTTTGGATCCCTGAACCCCCCAAGCTCATCCAAAGCCCCGTCCCAGCCCATTCCCAGCCCTGGCTGCCCTCCCAGTAGCCCAGGCCGTACCTGGTGGTCCAGCATGAGCAGCAGGGTGCACTTCACATTGACGTCCCCGGGACGCTTCACCTGGAAGCCGTCGGTCTCCTGGGTCGTGGGCATCCGGTGCCACTGCCGGGGACACGGGGACACTGCTGAGCCCAGGGCCAGCGGCTCCCGGGCCTGCAGGGCCAGCACAGTCCCGGGGACACATCCTGGAGCACCCCCCCGGCACTTCCCAGGGGGATCCCAGGGCCAGCTCAGGGCCCTCCCAGCCCAGCCCAGCCTGGAATGTGCCCCAGCCCGGTCACGGAGCAGCGCCGGGATGGGCCAGGGCAGTTCCAGCCCCGAGGGCTCCCACAGCTCCTGGATCCATCCTGCCTCGGCCACTGCAGGGAGTGTGCAGCATTCCCCCATCCCCATTCCCCATCCACAGTCCCCCTGGGAAGGGATTCAGCCTCTCCACAGGCTCTCCCAGGGGAGAAGCACGAGCTGGGTGTAGGGAGAGCAGAAAGGGTCTGATCCCTGATCCCTGTCCTGGGCACTGCTCAAACCCCCAGGGAGCCTCCAGCTCAGGGCCAGGCAGGAGGGCAAACCCTTCCTGCCACGTGGCACCGGGATGGGCCTCCTGGGGGATCAGCATCCAATCTGGGGAGCCTGAGCTGCCTCTGGAATCGCATCCTTGTCCCTCACACCCCAAAGCACTCGGGGTGTGAGGGGGTCAGAGCTGAGCTGCTGCCAGGAGCCAGTGCCAGGGAAAAAACACATCCCTGAACGTGAGGCTGGAAAGCAGGAGAGCCCTGAGGAGGGCTTGGCACTGCCCCCAGCACCCAAACCCTGCTCAGCCCCCTCTCCCACTGGGATCAGAGGGGAAGCAGCAGGACCACGTCCCCATTTCCCAGTGGGATCACGGCCCTGCTGGAGCCATTCCCAGCTCACCTCCACCAGGTGATTGTCCGGCCCGTAGAGCTCCTTGTCCAGCTCGATGACGAGGCTCTTGAAGAAGGAGGAGAACTTCCTCTTCTGCTTGCTGGGCTGCAGACAGGGCACCAGAGATTCCCGATCCCAAATCCGCCCCCACATCCCAGAGCGGGGCCGGGGCCGCCCCGGCCGAGCCCCGGGCACGGCACTGCTGCTCCCAGCACCTCCTCATCCCCCCTGGATCATCCTGGTGGATCAGAGTTCCTCCCACCACTCCCTCCCTCCTGGATCATCCTTATGGACCAGGGTTCCTCCCAGCACCTCCTCATCCCCCCTGGATCATCCTGGTGGATCAGAGTTCCTCCCACCACTTCATCCCTCCTGGATCCTGATGGATCCCTGTGCTCCCGCCAGCACCTCATCCATCTTGGATCCTTACGGATCAGCTCCTCCCACCACCACCACCCCATCCCTCCTGGATGATCCTTATGGACCAGTGCTCATCCCACTAACTCCTCATCCCTCCTGGATTCTTATGGACCATCCCTCCATCTCTCCTGGATCCTTATGGACCAGAGTTCCTTCCACCATCACTCCATCCCTCCTGGATCCTGATGGATCAGGGCTCCTCCCACCACCACTCCAGCCCTCCTGGATGATCCTTGTGGCCCAGAGTTCCTTCCAGCATCACTCCATCCATCCCTCCTGGATCCTGATGGATCAGAGCTCCCACCACCATCACTCCATCCATCCCTCCTGGATCCTGATGGATCAGAGCTCCCACCACCATCACTCCATCCATCCCTCCTGGATCCTGATGGATCAGGGCTCCCAACACCACTCCCTCCCTCCCTCCTGGATCCTCATGGACCAGCTGCTCCCATCCCTCCATCACTCCCAGCTCCTCACATCCTCCAGCAGTTTGCCCTCCACACGGAGCTCCCAGGAGGCCACACGCTCGCCCCCCTCTCCCTCCTCCTTGGCCGGGGTGAAGGTGTTGGAGATGTAAATCCGCAGCTTCCGCTTTTGCTGTGGAATGGGAACACGGAGGGGGGAGGTTGGAGGGAGAGGGGGACTCACCCCGCCAGGATGAGAGGAAATGGCCTCAGGGCAGGCTTAGATCAGATTTTAGGGAAAATTTCTTCACAGAAAGGGCTGTAAAACATTGGAATGGGCTGCCCTGGGCAGAGGTGGAATCCCCATCCCGGGAAGAGCCCAAACCCTGTGGATATTCCAGCCAGGGATGCGGCTCAGCGGTGGCGCTGGGCTGGGGCTGGACCTGAGGGCCTCAGGGGCTCTTCCCGACCTTCAGGACACCGTGATTCCAGGGATCCACGACTCCCACTCACCGTCAGGGGTTTCTTGATGGCCTCCTGGATCTCCATCCTCTTACGGGCGATGGTTTGGTCCAGCTTGCGCTCGAAGGCCAGCAGGTCCATGTAGGCCTGGGATTCTGGGACCAGCTCCCGGATCTGCCACGCAGGAATGGGCATTCCCAGGGTACTGGGATGGGCTGGATCCCCCCACAGCCCCAGTGATGAGTCCAGCACTCAGCTGTCATTTTAAACCCCAACTGGAGCCTTGCAAAGCTCTGCCCAAAGCAGCCTGGCGCCTGGCGCCGTTCCCAGCACGGAATGGAACTCTGGATTCTCGGGAAGGACTCTGAGGGACCCCCTGGGATCTCCACCCCACGCCATTCCTGCTCCTTGCTTGCTCAGAGTCCGACTCAACACCCCTCAAACCTCTCCTGCCACGCCAGAGGGACAGGGAAATATTCCAGGGTGGTTTGGGACTGAACAGGAATTCCCAGCGGGAGGAGGCGGCTCAGGGAGCTCCTCCCCTCGTGGGGATCCCCAGCCCTGCAGCAGCTCAGCTGGGGGGACACTCACCCTCTGGGGCAGCACCTTGTCGGCCATCTTCCTCCTCTTCACCCTGGAAAACATGGAAACACGGGAATATCCAGCACTGCAGCTCCCACAGCGCATCCCGCTGCCTGCCCAGGCTGGGATATTGGGAAAAGGCTCTTCCCCCGGAGGGGTCGGGCACTGACCAGGCTGCCCAGGGAATGGGCACGGCCCCAAGGCTGCCAGAGCTCCAGGAGCGAATTCCTAAGTTTCCTCTCTGGAAACAACCCCCACATTCCCCCAGCCACTGCCAGGAACTCCCTTAACCCCAGCCTAAACCAAGCCTTGCCGTGACAGGGCTGAAATCCCAGGAAAATCCAGCTCAGCTGGATTCAACCCTGCCCACTGCGGGTTCCCATCAGCCTGAGCCCATCCCAGTGCCCACCAAGCTCCTGCTCAGGGCCTGGACACAGCAGGGAATGCTCTCCTCCCATTTTCCTGCATGGGATACGGGGCAGAATCCAGCAGCACAGGGAATTCCCGTCCCTCTGGCAGCACGTGGAGCAGCAGAGGATCCCACACGTGGCTGCTGGAGGGGTCCACGGGACACTGGATGCTCCAGGAGGACACTCAGGAGGGCAGCCCCCACCAGGGCCCCCCTTGGAGCAATTCCTGCCCGATCCAACCCCTCCTGCCTGCAGGGTTTGGATACCCCAGAGCAGCTGGCAGTTCCTAATCCCTGAGCACGGCTGATCCCAGATCCCAGAGCCCAGCCTGGGGTGGCTCTGACGTCCCTGTGGGTGCCAGGCTGCTTCTTGTCCTCAATCCTCAGCTTGCTGGGATGCTCCAGGAGGGATCCCAGAGCTGCCAGGGCAGGGAATGGGACCCGAGCAGCCACCAGCACCAGGGGATCCTGCCCAGGGCTTCCAGGAATCAAGAATTCCTCATGGAAAGGGATCAGCAGTGCTGGGAACCAGCGAGGAGCTGCTGGCAGAGCCCCAACTGCAGCTCCAGGGAGCATCCCTAAAACCTGCCAGCCCCATCCCACAATTCCAGCCAGCACAGACCCCCGGGAAGAGGAGGAAACCCCCAGGAGCCGGTGCTGGGGCACAAACAGACACCACGAGGCTCTTTGGGTCCTGGCCTGGAGATCAGAGCCAGGGGAGGCTGCAAGCCCAGGGATCTCTGCCCCCATCCCGAAACATCCCATTCCCGAGCTCTGGCAGGTGCCAGACTGGAGGAAAACCCTGGAGCAGGGCAGGAGCCGGGGACTCTGCACGATGTGACACTTGTCACACACCAGTGGGGACACGGAGAGCCTTTGGGGTCTTAGGGACAATCAAACACTGACTGAGCACAGCCCCGGGCGCCCTGTCCTGAATAAAAGGACATTACTGTTTTTATATCTCTATCTGCAGTGATATCTCATTTATAGCTAGATTTATATTAACCAGAATTTTTATCTATAAATTTATATTTATATTTCCAAAGCAGGGCTCTCCTGTGGGCTGGAGGAAGTGTCACAGCAGAAGGGCTGAACTGTCGTGCCCGGTGTGAACAAAGCAGCTCCCGGCCCCAGCTCTGATGTGAAATAGCAGAACACGAGGGAAAACACAAACTGGATGCACTGGGAAGCAAGGATGCAGCTTCCTTTCAATGTGGATCGGTGTGGCAGTCCTGGGAATATCCAAGGACAGGGCTTGGAGCACCCTGGGATAGTGGGAAGTGTCCCATGGTGGGACTGGATGGGCCTTGGGGTCCTTCCCAACCCAACCATTCCACGATTTCATGAAAGCAGCCCGGGCCCAGCAGGACACCCCCCCTCCCGAGGGTATCCCGAGGGCTCCAGCCTTACCCTCTCCTCGGGGTGGCCATGGGGGGCTGTGCCTGGGGGGTCAGCAGGCGCTTCCTGAAGGGATCCATCATGGCCTGGGGCAGGCCGGGCCTCAGCGGGGTCGCTGCTCCGTACGGGGGGGCTCCGGGGGGTCCCACCTGCAGCCCCCCCATGGGCATCCTGCTCCCGGGGGGCATCCCGGGACGCTGCTGGAGACACGGAGACAGGGGACAGGTTACAGGGAGCCCGCCCCGGGATGCTGCCAGATCCAGAGGGTGAATCCTGATCCACCACCCGAGGGTGAATCCCGCTCCGAGGGACAGGGCAGGGAGCGGGAACGGCAGCAGGAGCTGCAGCTGCAGGAAGGGATGGGAAAGCAGGAGCGGGAGGAGAAGCCATGGATGGGGTGCAGGGAAGGCCCGGCTGGCAGCTGCCCCGTGCCACCACCCCCAGCCCGGGCACCTCGTGGGTTCCTCTCCGGAAAGCGGCTCCGGAGCAGGGGGAGCGGGGCGATCCCGCTTCCCATCAGCAGGCAGGAAGGAAGGGAGGGATGGAGGAGGCAGGGGCTCCCCGCTGCCAGCAGCCAGATCCCATCCTTCCCCTTCCCGGGACACGCGCAGGGAACGGAGGAGCCACGACACAACCCCAGCCCTGGGGAGGGGTCCCGGCCCTGCACCCCTCTGCACCCCAGGGCAGGGACCTGGCAGCACCCACCGGGCCCAGCACCCAACACCCACCCCTCCCCGCTCCTCCCCGCTCCAGGGGCGGGCTGAGCCGGCAGCTTCCCGGGATTCCTTTGATCCTGAGTTCCCCGCTGCCAGGGTGGGAGCCCGGGAGAGCCACTGAGCCAGCAGAGCAACATTTCTGCCCCGCCTCGGGCTCCCGGCGTGCCAGGACATCCCAGCTCAGGGAGCACCTCCTTCCCTGCACACGGGGATGCGTCTGGGAGCAAAGCCTGGATGCAGCAGGGCTGGGAATGCAGGACGCAGCAGGGCTGGGAATGCCGGATGCAGCAGGGCTGGGAATGCAGGATGCAGCCGGGTCCCCCACGGCCGTCGGAGCTGCAGCAGGGGGAGCAAAACACCCCCCCAAAAACCACCCACACCCTCCGGGAAAAGCTGCTAAACACAAAAGCAAGAGCTGGAGCTGCTCCTGCCCCGGGTGCCTCTGGAAGCGGGAGATCCCGGAAGGAGGACGCGCTCCGGCCGGGAGCCGGGCAGCAGCAGGGCCCGGGATTAGCGCTGCACGTGGGGGCTCAACACCAGCGCCGGGCCAGGCTGAGCTGTTACACAACGAACACAGCCACGCACACGGAGCCCTAGAGGTGGGGAACAGCACCCAGAGATGGGGAACAGCACCCAGAGATGGGGAACAGCACCCAGAGATGGGGAAAACAGCACCCCAGAGCCTGGAAACAGCACCCAGAGATGGGGAACAGCACCCCAGAGCCTGGGGGCAGCACCCAGAGCCCGGGAGGAGCACCCAGAGCCTGGGGGTAGCACCCAGAGCCCGGGAGCAGCACCCAGAGCCGGGGAGGAGCACCCAGAGCCTGGGGGCAGCACCCACAGCCGGGGGCAGCACCCCGAGCCCGGCTCTGCCGTGCCCTCAGCCCAGGTTCCCTTTCCCCCGGCAGCTCCCGGACGTTTCCCTCCTCCCGCCTGGCCCCGTTTGTGCTGCTCCTCGTGACTCCGGCGGGCCCAGCGGCGCCTCCGAGTGCCACAACCCCGCGGGCAGAGCCAGCTCCTGTGTAACCCCTGTGTAACCCCCGAGTAACCCCAACCAGGGCTGTGTAACCCCAACCAGGGCTGTGTAACCCCTGAGTAACCCAAACCAGGCCTGTGTAACCCCAACCAGGGCTGTGTAACCCCTGAGTAACCCAAACCAGGCCTGTGTAACCCCTGTGTAATCCCTGAGTAACCCAAACCAAGGCTGTGTAACCCCTGAGTAACCCCAACCAGGGCTGTGTAACCCCCATATAACCCAAACCGGGGCTGTGTAACCCCTGTGTAACCCCCATGTAACCCAAACCAGGGCTGTGTAACCCCTGTGTAACCCGTGTGTAACCCAAACCAGGGCTGACCCACGTGCCAGGGCTCCTGGAGATCAGACAAACCCCAAGAAGCAGCGGGGAAAGTTTTCATTTGGAATTGCTGGGCCCAGGAGAAGCCGAGTGCCGAGCCTGCATTCCCTGGAGCCACCAGGAGCGCGGAGATGGCTCCCAGGGAAACCCCTGCCCCGGGTGCTCCTCAGTGCTGGGAAGGGCAGGGAGGTTCCATGGCCATTCCCTGCACCGGGAATGCTGCTGGCAGCTCCCTTGGAGCTCACACAGGCAGGACCAGCTCCCGTCCTTTGGCCTGAGGTCTCTCCCACCTCCCTCTGCCACTCCACGGAGCACATTCCCGAGCTATCCCCGAAATGAGAGATTGGGAGGCTGTGCTAAAGTCAGCTGAGAGTCCTTGCCGGCTCCACATCCTTGTGCACGGGCTCCTGTGAGTCCATCTCCTCTTTCCAGGGCTCCGTGGAGACAGTTCCGTCAGCAGGGAGAGGTCCAGCACGAGGACGAAGGGATTTGTCACCCTCCACCTCCACCATCGCCTCCCAAACCACCGGAGAGGTGCCAGGCACAGCCCAGCTGCCAGGGGAGCGACTCCCAGCCCACCAGGGACCCGCCTTGGATCGCTTGGATGAGCGAGAAAAGGAGGGCAGGACCCTCCACACGGAGCTTTCCCCTCAGGATTTCCACGTTTCCAAAGGAGAAGCCTCTCGGCTCCGCCAGGCATCACCCCAAATCCCAGCCTAAAACCTCCAGCCGAGCCAGGAAGCAGCCCCGGGGTGAAGGCTCTCTCCAGCCCCTTTTGGAAAGCCTGGGAATGAGCAGGCTGCAGAGGGCTTCAACTCAGGAAATTTGATTAAAGCAGCTCCAACGAGGCGCTCGTCCCTGCCCAGCACCCCCGGCCCCTCCCCGCCAGAGGGGCGGACAAAGGGCAAACCCTGGAGCAGGAACAGCCTGGATCCCATCCAGCCCTCCCCGCGGAGCCTCTGGAAGCGGGACAGCGCGCAGCTCGCCTCTGCTCCCTGCCAGGGCCCGAGGAGGGGCCGGGGCTGGCTCGGGGGTTCATCCCAGGTCACCGCCCGGCCCCGGGGAGCTCTGCCTCGGCTCGATCCGGCGGGAGGGAGGCCGGGAGGATTCCCGATGGATGGTGGCTGGCGTGGCAGGAGCCCCGCGCCAGCCAAGGCCCCTTCTCGGGGAAGGGTAGAAGGAAGAAGCAATAAATCCCAGGATGGATCTGCAGGGGGAAGCTGGGATGGAGAGCGAGCTTAAGGCAAAGCAGGAATTCTGCAAACAGCTCCAGAGCCTCTTCATGTTCCTTCCAAGATCACGGCTCTTCCCTGCATCTCCCCAGCGAGGGGGAGAGGCTCCTCCCCGCAGCCAGACTGTTTTGCTCCGGGATCCAGCTCCGGGAACACTCACAGGGAATCGGGGAGCTGGAGCCCACATCCATCCTCGCCCCGGGCTCTGGGAGCACAGCCTGGCCCAGCACCAACAGCTCCTCCTGCAAGTTCCTCCCCGGGTGCCCAGGCAGCAGCACTTCCCACTGGGATACAGAAACAATCCCTGTTCAAACAGGATTCAAACTGGAATCCCACTTCCACAGCGGGCTGGGCTCAAGGAGAGCTCGGCTGCCCGGGGCTTTGCATGGATCGGCATCGGCCGAGCCCCCCAGCACACCCCAAAAGGGGGATTGTCCCCTTTGTTTGTCCTTATCTGTGAGCAAATCCCTCCTGAGCAGGTGCCAGGAGAGCCAGGGCTGGCGCTGGCACAGCCCCGGAGCTGGGAGGTGCTGCTGCAAACTCTGCGGCAGCTCCCTGCTCCCTGCCAGCCCCCAATTCCCTGGCAGCTCAGAAAATCCGACACGGGACGAGCTCCGGGATCGTTCCTCAGCTAAAAAGCGGACACGAGGAAGCAGTGAATCCAAGAGGGAAGGGCACAGCGCGGGCACGGCCTCCGGCGAATCCAGGACACGTCCTGGACGCATCTCCGGCACCAGCGGAGCTGTGTGGGTCCGGACAAACCTGCCTGCCCACGGCCCAGCCGGGAGCCGGGGGGGTTCCGGGGCAGGGAAAGGAGGGATCACGGGGATTCAGATCCCACGCGGGCAGCAGGAACGAGGAACAAAGGTGTTGGCTCCTCCTGGGGAGGAACAGAGATGGGGCCTGGCACAAACCCTGCCTGCGGCGCTCCCGCAGTGCCAAACTTCCCGGGAACGGCTCCCGGGAAGGCCCTGCGAGGGCAGAGGGAGCAGCAGGGCCTGGGGGGGTTGTTGTTCCCCCAGAACTCCAGTGTCACGTTTCCCGGGAGAAGCAGAGCGTGCCCCGGGCTCTGCCCCTGCCCTCCTCCCCCCGCTCCGCAGGACAGGGTCCATCTGCTTTGGATCACGGCTGGAAGCAGCTCCAGGCTCGGGCCATGATGAAACCTGCCTCGGAAACCCTCTCCCCCGGGAAGGGTGGGGTTATCCAGCACAAGCAGCTCTCTGGAGCGGCTCCAGGCCTGGCTGGTGTCCCCTGGCCCCCTCCGAGCCAATCCCAAGCGCTCCATGAGCGGGAACACTGCTCTGCCCCGCTCCCGAACCGGAGGATCTCTCCCGCACTACGCCCTCCCAACGTGTCCGGGCCTTCCCGGGTTCACCTGGCTCCACAACATCCCACATTTCTGCAGCTGCCCCATCCTGCTGCCTCCATGGATTTCTCCACCCAGCACAACTTTCCTTCCCGCTGCCGTCTGCCCAGGGATGGGATCACCGAGCTGCTTCCAGGCTTGGGAGTGCTCGGACTGCAGCAGCCTCCTGTCCCCGGGAATCCTGGCTCTGTCTTTCCAACCCCTTCAATGGGACACCTCACTCTGTGAGGCCGGAGTGCTGCATTCCAAGCTCCCATCCCACACAGATCCACGCTGCTCCCTGCCACACTGTCAATCCCAAAACTGGGAGAAAAACCTCTCCTGAACCCCAGACCTGCACCTGAGCAAAGAGGAAGGCTCCTTCTCCCTGAAATTCCATGGCACAGCTCAACCTGGGCAAACCTGCTGCTCCAGGGACAGGGATCAGGATGGAGGATCTGCCCCCAGACCCCCCAGCACACAGCCTGATCCTCCCGCTCCTGGAAAAAGCCCTCTCCTTCCTGCTCCAGGCACGGCACCAGCACCTCCTCTGGGAACATCAGCTCCAAAGGGAGTCATCCCCTTGGATCCCCTGCTTGGGCTGGCAGGAAATCCCCAGCAGGCACAGGACGATGGCAAAAGGACGAGCATATGTTTAATAATCCAGCGATTAGAGCCCCTAAGCCCTCGCCGGCCTGGCCAGGGCCTCTCGTGTCTCCCAAGCGCCGCAGCTCTTCCTTAAGCCGGGCCAGAACCAAACCCCGGGGCTACGGCACCGATGGGAGGGGCTGTTTTCCCCAGCCTGGGAATTGCAAAACAAAGGGCAGACCCTGCGGATCAGCTCCCTGCCCGGGCTCGGGGACGCGGCCCACGCGAGGCCACTCCCTGGCCCTGGCAGCGCCGGCGGTGACGGGGACATCGCCCCGGGGATATCATCCCGGGGACATCACCCCCGGGACATGGCCCCGAGCTCGCAGCATCTGCCAGGCTGTTTACCCGGCTGCTCCCGCCCGGCTCCAGCTTCCCAGCTGGATTTTGCAACCCGCACACGGAAGGTCAGGCGGCGCCCCCGCCTCGCGTTACCTCGGCCCCACGCTCGGCCGCCTCGGCTTCCCCCACGGTGTTGTGGCGTTTTGAAGGCTGCAGGAGGAAGTTGTTTCCTCCTCCCGTGTTAAGGAGCCGCAGTTTCCCCGAGCTGGGTTCATTCCTCGGGTTTGAATTCGTGCAGATCGGGCACAGCTCCGAGAACGGGTTGCACAACGCGGCTCCTCCGTTTCCAGCCCGCCTGGAAAACGGAGCTGGACACCTCAAAACTCATTCCCAAAACCATCAGCACGAGCTGAGAGCGAACTGACAAGCAAGGGGTAGCAGGAGTGTGTCAGGATATACTTCTTACTGCTGGAATATCACAGAAATATGGAATGGGTTGGGCTGGAAGGGACCTTAAAACTCATCCAGTGCCACTCCTGCCCTGGGCAGGGACACCTTCCCCTATCCC
The DNA here is from genome assembly GCA_013397565.1 of Ptilonorhynchus violaceus. Lineage (NCBI taxonomy): Eukaryota > Metazoa > Chordata > Aves > Passeriformes > Ptilonorhynchidae > Ptilonorhynchus > Ptilonorhynchus violaceus. Next base: position 52,235 of record VZRJ01011669.1, on the reverse strand, counting down.
AGGCTGCTCCAGGCCCCGTCCAACCTGGGCTGGGACACTGCCAGGGATCCAGGGGCAGCCACAGCTTCTCTGGGCAACCTGTGCCAGGCCCGCCCCACCCTCCCAGGGAACAATTCCTTCCCAATATCCCCTCCAACCCTGCCCTGTGGCAGTGGGAAGCCATTCCCTGTGTCCTGTCCCTCCAGGCCCTTGTAAACACGTTTCCTACCACCTGAATATCCCCGGAAGAGAAGCCACGCTGAAAATTGAGTGATTTCTTGTGCTTTTTGAGGGCTGTTCCTCGTTTTGATCTACTTTCCCCCAACGTTACCGAGCGCCTGCTCTGCTCGTCCACCACTGACCAAGCCTTTGCTCTTCCCGAGGATACTCCGAGGCTACACCGAGGCTACACCTGCGCACCACACGTTACCCGCACCTTTGCCAAGGT
>VZRJ01011669.1:24775-42992 GCA_013397565.1 Ptilonorhynchus violaceus | reverse complement strand
GATTCAACACATCCCAAGGAAAAAATGGGATTTCCTGCGGAGCTGGGATGGTGCGGGAGGTGCTGCATTCCCACAGGGGTTGGGGGATGGAGGGGGAAGGTCCCAGGGTTGAACATTCCTGGGAATCTGCGGCAGGAGGGATGAGGAAGCTTCAAACCATGGGATGTGCCTGCCGTGGTCCCACAGCGGGGACAGGGTGGAACTTCCCTGGATGCGCCTGGATGTNCATCCTTCCCTGGGTGTCCATCCCTCATTCCCTGGATGCCCTTGGATGTGAATCCATCCTTCCCTGGATGTGCATCCATCCTTCCCTGGATGTGCATCCATCCTTCCCTGGATGCCCTTGGATGTGAATCCATCCTTGGATGCCCCTGGGTGTCCATCCCTCCTTCCCTGGATGCTCTTGGATGTGAATCCATCCTTCCCTGGGTGTCCATCCCTCATTCCCTGGATGCCCTTGGATGTGAATCCATCCTTCCCTGGATGTGCATCCATCCTTCCCTGGATGTGCATCCATCCTTCCCTGGATGCCCTTGGATGTGAATCCATCCTTGGATGCCCCTGGGTGTCCATCCCTCCTTCCCTGGATGCCCTTGGATGTGAATCCATCCTTCCCTGGATGTCCATCCCTCATTCCCTGGATGCCCTTGGATGTGAATCCATCCTTCCCTGGGTGTCCATCCCTCATTCCCTGGCCGTCCCTCCGTCCTTCCCTGGACACGGTGCCGGCTGTGGGTGTGGGGATCTCCCCTCCCAACCCCTCGTGGCATTCCCAGGCAGGGAATTCACGCCGGGAGCTGCAGGCGGCTCCGTGTCCCCGTGTCCCTGTGTCCCTCCCTCTCTTCCCGGTTTTCCCTCCCGAGCCCGGGCAGAGGCCGGAGAAGCTCCCGCGTCCTCCCCGCTCTCCGCTCCCTCCTCGTTCCCGTCCAGGTGCCGGCGCCGCCGTTTCCATGGCGATGGATCGCTCCAGCCTCCGGCACTTCTCCTGGAGCGCGGATCCCTGCCTGTGCCCTCCTCCTCGGGATGGAATCCCCAAAAAACCCCGGGAAGCCTCCAAAGCTTGGGATGGGATCAAAGCCGAGGGCTGGGGGCTCTTCCCTGGCTCATCCCCACCTTTGGATTCCATGGATGGAGCTCATCCCTGCTCCTTCGGTGACGGGGACGGATCGAGAGCTTGGATCATTGGGATTTCTCCCTTGTTCCTGTTCCAAGAGCCACGAAGTGACTCCAGGGTGGGTTTGGCTCGAGTGTCCAGGGATATTCCCTTGGCACATCCGTGGGTGGGGCGATGTCCTGGCAAGTTCCTTCCCAGGGAATTCGGGATTCTCCTGGGATGGCTCAACGCCGCGGCTGGAAATCGTGGATGGAAAAAGGGTGGAATTCTGCACTGCCAAGGAGCACGTGGAGGAGCTGGAGGGAATCAGCTCCAGGGTGATGGGAGCTCGGCATCCAGCAGGAATCAGGATCCGGAAAAAAACAGAATCCAGCAGGAATCAGGATCCAGAAGAACTCAGGATCCAGCAGAACTCAGGATCTAGTGAAAACCAGGATCCAGCAGAACTCAGGATCCAGAAGAACTCAGGATCCAGCAGAAATCAGGATCCAGCAGAACTCAGCATCGAACAGAACTCAGGATCCAGCGGGAATCAGGATCCAGCACTTGTAACCAGGGAAGAACCTTCCCTGGGGATGGAGCCGCAGGAATCCCCAGAGGGGCTGAGCTCCGGGAAGCAGCTCCAGGGGGTCAGAGCCCCTCTGGCACCTCCCCTCAGCTGGGAATTCCCATCCCAAGCCCCAAATCCATGCCCCATGGGGGTTTGAGGGAGTTCGGAGCGAGCTGGAGGTTTCCCGTCCCTCTGGAGGACACCGGGAGGAGCTGGAATTCCCGTGGGATCCACGTTCAAGGGGCATAAGAAACCAGGCTGGGATTTCCACTCCCCATGGAATATCTCCGTTCTCTTTTCCCCTCTTTCCTCCATCTGGATTTTCCCGGATTCTCCCTGACACGGGACGGGAATGAGCTCCAGAGGCCACCCTTGTCCTGCTGTCTGATTTCTCCAGGGAATTTCACTCGGCTCTCTCCATCCCTCCCGCTCCCTTCGGCACAGCACCGTTCCTGCCGCGGATTGGGAAGGATCCACGGATGGGGGTCCCGCTCGGGGTGATCCCGAGCCCTTCCTCATCCCCCGGCACATCCTCGGCTCCTTCCGCATCCGTAATTAAACTTTTCCGGAAGACAAACGGCGCTGGGGCGGATCGATGGCTTCTCCGGCTGTAATTTCCTGTCGGAATTAAAGGAATGGCCTTTTGGAGGGAATGGCTTTCTTTTTTTTTTCCCCGGAATTAATGAAGTGTGGAGCTCGTCAGGCCCAGTCAAGGTCGTGGGGATGGAGGTGGGAATGATATCCCAGTGCTGCCGCTCCTGGGAGCCCCGGCGGGAGAGGCTGCGGGAGAGCGGGAAGGGTTTCTTTGGGAATCTTGCTCCTCGTGGGCCCTAAGGAGCCCAAATTCTATTTGTAATATTTATTTTATATCTATTTATGCATTGAATTGAGGGAGGGGAGGTTCAGATGGGATATTGGGAAGGAATTCCTGGCTGGGAGGGTGGGGAGGGCCTGGCATGGATTATTCCATGGCTGCCCTGGATCCATGGAAGTGTCCAAGGCCAGGCTGGATGGGGCTTGGAGCAGCCTGGGATGGTGGGAGGTGTCCCTGGGGGTGCCACTGGATGGGTTTAAGGCCCTTCCAACCATTCTGGGATTCCAGGATTCGCTGCCCCTTCTCCCCAGGAATGCTCCTTGAATTGCCATGGATTGCTCCGGGCAGGGACACACCGGGATGAGGTTTCCGCTCCCAAAATGTGGCTGAGAGCCGCTGGCTCTGGAATTCCTGCCCTGGAATTCTGCAGGAGGTGCTGGGAGACCTGGGCTCAGCATCCCGCCGGGAAGAGCAGCCAGGGGGAATCTCAGTGTTTCCCTAAGAGTTTCCTGAGGAATCGACATTCCTGAGGAATCGACATTCCATGTCGTCCCAAGACCCGCCAGGCCCCGAGTCCGGCTGGGCTGGAATTCCTTGTCCCTGCTGGGTCAGGGCCGGTTCCTCTTGGAAAAACAGGCCCGGAGAAACCTGGGATGTCACAGCGGCATGAACCAATCCCTAAATTCAGACATTCCACTGGAAGAGGAGGGATCTGCCAGCACGGGAAGGACGGGAATTTGCCCCATTCTCCCGTGGGATGTGGGGCTGCTCCTCCTCCCAGCCCAGTCCTGGTTATCCCAGGATTTTGAGCAGCCTGCTGCCCCCTGCTCCAGCCCTGCAGATCCTTTGGGATGCGGCTCTCCCGGGATTGTTCCCCTCTGCCAACAGACTCCGTTAGCGGCAGGAATTGCTGCCGGAGCTCCGGAGATGAATGTTCCCGTTCTTCCCGAGAGGGATGCGCCGGGATGGGATCGCGCTGCCCATAAATAATGGAGACAGGCTCCATTCCCAGCCCCTGATTGCAGCTCCATTAGGAATTGTAAACGTCGGCTTGGGGCCAGGAATGCACCTTTGAGTTCGTCGGAGCGGGGATGGATGGCAGGGGAGAGCAGGGAACGGGGAACAGGGAGCAGGGAAAAAGGAGCAGGGAAAAGGCAGAAGGGAAAAGGGAGCAGGGAAAAGGGAAAAGGGAAAAAGGAGGAGGGAAAAGGGAATAGGGAACAGGGAGCAGGGAACAGATTCCTCTGGCACCGGCTCCAGGGAATGCAGAAGGGGCCGTGGAACAGCTCTGTGGGGTTTTGGGGCAGACGATCAAAATGTGGGAATTTGGCTCTGTTTATGGAGCAGCTCACAGAATCCCGGGATCCCCGAGGTTGGAAAAGCCCTCCAAGGTCATGGAGTCCGAGCTGTGCCTGATCCTTGGCCCCAGCCCAGAGCCCTGAGTGCCACGTCCAGGAATTCCTTGGACACCTCCAGGGATGGGCACTCCAAACCTCCCTGGGCACTTCCAAGGCCTGACCACCCTTTCCATGGGGGAATTCCTGCTGGTGTCCACCCTGCCCCTCCCTGGCCCAGCCTGAGGCCGTTCCCTCTCCTCCTGTCCCTGTTCCCTGGGAGCAGAGCCCGACCCCCCCCGGCTGCCCCCTCCTGCCAGGGAATTTCCAAGAGGGAAAAGGTCCCTCTGGATCCTCCGTTGCTCCAGGCTGAGCCCCTTTCCCAGCTCCCTCGGCCTCTCCTGGTGCTCCAGCCCCTTCCCAGCTCCGTTCCCTTCCCTGGACAGCTCCAGCCCCTCCATGTCCTTCTTGTCCTGAGGGACCAGAACCGGACGTGGCCGGATGCTGGGATGGGCTGGAATGCGTGGAGGCTCTGGCCAGCACCAGGCTGGAGCCGGAGGGAATCTGCAGGAACAACTTCCAGGAAAACCAGGACCTTCCCCTGGCTTTGTTATCGGATTTTTTTAAAATTTAAATTTAAATTTAAATTTTATTTTTGGCTGTTTCTGTGCCTTCCCATCAAAAACTCCATCTGATTTAAATTCCCAGCCACCCTTTGCCTGGATTTCAATTTCCGGCCATCCCTGCCTGTGTTTGAAGCTCTTCCCTGGAGCTATCCCGAGGATGCTCTCGGAGCCGGGCAGAGGTGACCCCGGGGACGTTTATTTCATGGATTACGGAGCCATGTCGTGCACGGGCAGGGGCCTCGGAGCCATCCCTGGGGTTCAATTCCATGGAAATGGATCCCTGAAGGAGCCTGGGACCTTCTGGCTGCTGCAGGAGGTGCCCAAGGAGGAGCCTCCGTGGGGTGGGACATGGAGGGGCCTGGATGTTCCTGGTGGGACCTGGAATGTTCCTGGTGGTTCCTGGATGTTCTGGGGGGGACCAGAATATTCTGGACGGGACCTGGATGTTCCTGGTGGGACCTGGATATTCCTGGTGGGACCTGGATGTCCTGGATGGGACCTGAATGTTCTGGGTGAGACCTGAATATTCCAGGTGAGAGCCGGATATTCCTGGTGGAACCAGGATGTCCTGGGTGGGACCTGGATGTTCTAAATGGTACCTGGATTTTCTGGATGGGACCTGGATTTTCTGGATGAGACCAGGATGTCCTGGGTGGATCCTGGGTGTTCTGGTGCAGGAGAAAACCTGGAAATGCAGGATACGGGATCACAACCCCGTGTGGGATATGGGACAGAAAACAGACACCGCTCCGTGGGAAATCGGGATTTGTGCTGCTCTTCCAAAAACTCCTCGGGACTGTTTGGTGTCACCAAATCTTCCATCATCTCACGGTGGCGCTTCCTTACCTTCCCTGGGAAAACACAACGATTAAAAGGGGCTGGAATCCGGCAGGGAGGAGAGCGGGACAAAGCTCCTGATCCCGAGAGGAGCTCCTGGCCCCAGCAGGAGGGGGGATCTCGGAGCAGGATCTGGCAGGACGAGGCGTGGGGGTGGCTTGGGATGGTCCCAAAGCAGCCCCGGGGGGACAGGAGGAGCTGGGGGAGATCACTGGGAACATTTTCCCTCTTTTCCTCTTCCTCAGGCTCCCATGGGACGCAGGGACACAGGGATCCCAGGATCCCCGACCCAAGGAATGCTTGGACAACGCTCCTGGTGGGATTGTTGGGATGGCCCGTGCGGAGCTGGACCTGCTGCTCCTCGTGGGTCACTTCCAGCTCAGGAAATTCCCTGTTTCCACTGCTCCTCGTGGGTCAGGAAATTCCCCGTTTCCGTGACTTTCCAACCCTTTTTGGGATGCGTTCCCGCCGGCATTCCCGCCGGCATTCCCGCCGGCATTCCCGCAGCTCCCGCAGCGGGGGCTGGAGGCGGAATTAATTCCCTGCAAACACCGGGCACCGCTCATTCCCTCCCACTCCCGCATTAGCGTTGTTTATTCATTGACTCGACTTCCTGGGAATCCTATTTCAAATCCCGGCGAATTTGCTGGGCAAACATGAACGGCTCCAAACGCCGGGAGCAGAGCAGAGCTCGGCAGCTCAGGGTTTATTGGGAATAAATCAGGCTGGACAAACTTCCTGACATTTCGGATGGAATTGCTGAATCAGGGGCTGGAGACGTCCACGGATCTCGATTTTCAGCGGAGCCCTCACCGGGGCCAAGCGCCAATCCCTGGAAAATGTCACTGCAGGGACTCGGGATGGCTGCGGGAAGAGCGGGATCGTGGCGGGAGCACAGGGATGGAAGGGATGGAGCCTCGTTTGTCCCGTGCTGGGACATCCCAAAGGCCGCGTTGGACGGGGCTTGGAGCACCCTGGGATATGGAGCTGCCCCTGCCCATGGAATGGGGCGGATTTAAGGTCCTTCCAACCCAATCCATCCTGGAATTCTTTCTCCTTGGCCCAAGGGGGGTGAGGAAGCTCCCGGGGGGGGCTCAGGGTGGGATTTCCCCGGGATCGAGGGATGTTTGAGTGATTTTTGCCGAGCGGAGCAGCAGCAGAGGGAAAATCCCATCTCCCGCCCCTCTCCAAGGAGAACTCCCCCTGGCGGGAGGGACAGGGCCCCATCCCGGTGCTGGCGGATCCCTGGATGCTGAGCCGGGCTCTTGGGATCCCCAGGGAGGTTCCCAGCGCTGGATTCCCCTCTTTCCAGCTCAGCAGCTCTCCCGGGATTGTCATTCCAGGATTTTGAACCCTTGGCACTTCCATCGCTTTCCCTGGAACCCCAATCCTCTCCCCCAGGAGCTCCTTGGAGGTTGTGTGGGGGTTTTTTTGGAGCCTTTCCACTCTTTATCAAAGAATCCTGGGAAATCGGAATTCCCACGCCTGGATCGCCTTTAAATCCTTTACAAATCCCTCTTCTACTTCTCCCTTCCGTTCTCCTCCATCCCGAGTCAAAACCAGGGAATCAGCCTGGGAAAATTGAAAGTTTTGTTATTTCTTCAGATCTTTCTCTCCCAATTCCCAGAATTTCGCTGCAGGGAGCGGAGTGATCCTGGCCCTGTCCCATTCCCGGGGTTCATCCATCACCCACGGCCGAGCAAAGGGTGGGAGGAGGGAATTCATCCACAGAAATTCCATGGGCAGTTTCTCCCATCGGTATTTAAGGCTGGATAAATTCCCCTGTGATCCCAGCAGCTCCGCTCGGGGGAGGGATTGCAAGGGAAGCTTGAATTGGTGGATAAGGAAAAACATTCCCAAAGATTCAGCTGCATCCTGGGAAGGCAGGTTGCTTCCTGTTCCTGCCTTTTATCCCTCTGCTCCTTCCCTTTATCCCTGTGCTCCTTCCCTTTATCCCTGTGCTCCTTCCCTTTATCCCTCTGCCCCAAACCCACCCCGTGTTTGTGCCCAGCATCCACTGAGGAGCAAATCCATGAAACTCTGGGAGATGGAGCCGGGGGGATCGGGCTCTTCCCGCACGGAATGAGTGACAGGACAAGAGGAAAGGGCCTCCCCAGGGCAGGTTCAGGTTGGATATCAGGGAAAACGCTCCATGGAATGGGGAAGGGCCGCCCAGGGCAGGGCTGGAGTCCTCATTCCCGGAGGGATTTAAAATCCACCTGGATGTGGCACTCAGGGCCAGGAGTCAGTGCTGGGAATGGTCAGACTCGACTTTAAAGTTGTTTTCCAACCGAAACCATTCTAGGAAATCGGGAGCAGCTGAATTTCTTGGAATAATTTGCTTTGTAGCAGATTCGGAGGCAGAACATTGGATCCCGAGGCGCTTTGGGCATGGAATTAGCAGTGGGAATGCGGCTCTCCCCGTGCCGGAGGAGCTTTGAAGGGAGCAGAGGCTTTTTCCTGCTTTATGGAAAAAAAAGACCAAAGGAATCCTCGTGTTTAAATCAACCCAGCCCCGTTTGAACTCCTCAGTCCGGGAATTCCGGGATCGCTCCCGTGCCTGCTCCGCTCGCTCCAACCCTGATTAAAAGGAAACACCTCCTCCTGTCATCTTCACATTCCTTTGGTCTTGGAAAACGCATCCCAGGCAGCCGCCAGTGGGATTTGTAGCTCTGGGGGTGAAACTGCCCGAGGAAAAGCGATCCAAGAGCACGGAATCCGTGCGGGATGGTGATGAACAAATGGAACAGCCCCAGTGTGGGTTGTGATCCTGCCTCGGAAATAATCCTTGGAAAGAATCATCCATTCCCACCCCTGCCATGGGCAGGGACACCTCCCGCTATCCCAGGCTGCTCCAAGCCCCGTCCAACCTGGCCTTGGACATTCCCAGGGATCCACGGGCAGCCACAGCTTCTCTGGGAAACCCATTCCAGCCCCTCCCTGTGATGGATGGGAGGGAGATGATCCCACGGGAGGATGAGGCTGGGACAACCTGGATTGCTGGAAGTGCCCTTAAAGGAAACGTGGGGGAGTCCAAAGGAAGGGTTTGGGTTAGATGGGATCTTGGGAAGGAATTCCCGGCTGGGAGGGCGGGGAGGCCCTGGCACAGGTTATTCCATGGCTGCCCCATCCCTGGGAGTGTCCCAGGCCAGGTTGGATGGGGCTTGGAGCAGCCTGGGATGGTGGGAGGTGTCCGTGCCCACGGCAGGAGTGGGGCTGGATGATCCTTGAGGCCCCATCCAACCCAAACCTGGGCAAACCCCCTTTGATCCGGAAGTTCCCAGCAGGAAATGCCGGAATTGTGGCTCCTGGGCCGTTTGTCTCTGACCCTCTCCTTGTGCAGCCCAGCCCGGCCACGGCCCGAGGCTTGGACGCCTCATCCGTCAAATACGGAGCGAGTTTGGGATTAAAGCATTCCCCGGTGGGATTCCCGCAGAGCTCAGGGGCGGGGCAGCTCCTGCAGCTCCTGCTGGATTCGTTCCAACCTTTTCCAGCGGAGGAAAACGTTCCCTGCAGGTGCTTCTCCGGCTTTTTCAGTGGCATCGCGTCCGGGAGAGCGAGGGAGGCGCCTGAGGCCGTAAAAAATGAGTGGGAAGGGTTGTCCGGGAGCCCAGGACGAGGCCCCATCCCAGCGGGAGCAGCGGGAAATGGAGTTTAAGCTGCGTTTTATGGGAAAAGCAGCCGAGGATAAACTCTGGATCATTCCGGTTATCGCTTCCCTGGAAATTGCGCTGCCCGTCGGGGCAGGATTGGGAACCGCAGGGATTTGTGACCCCGGGAGAAGGTTTTGGGTTTGAACCTTGGGAAGAGCATTCCCTGCTCCCCGGGAGCGCTGGGAATGCTGCGGGCGCCCGTCAGCTCCATGGACACCCCGAGCTCATCACGGTCACCACCGGGACACCCCACAGCGGGCACGGACAAACCCCAGGAGCCTTTCCCGCGGAATTCCGGGGGCCGGGGGCGGATTCGCTCCCGNCGGATTCGCTCCCGGTGGGGGGTGTGGGGAGGATTTGGGGAGGATTGTGCTCGTTCCTGAATTCCCGAGCCCCTCCCAGGCCCTCCCGTCCCTGCGGAGCCGCGCAGCTCCGAGGTGGTGCCGCTTGGCCCTCACCATTCCGGAGCTTTGGGGTCCCCTGGCAGTGCCTGGTTTTGGGATGTTTGGGGACAGGACACGGTGGGGTTTGGGGTTGTTTGGGGTTTGGGGTTGTTCGGGGGCAGGACACGTTGGGGTTTGGGGTTATTTGGGGACAGGACACGTTGGGGTTTGGGGTTATTTGGGGACAGGACACGTTGGGGTTTGGGGTTATTTGGGAACAGGACACGCTGGGGTTTTTGGGCTGTTTGAGGACTGGACATGGGGTTTTGGGTTGTTTGGGGCAGGACACGTTGGGTTTTCGGGCAGGACATTGTGGTTGTCACGCGGCTGTGACGTTCCCAGCAGCAGCAGACGAAGCTCTCCAGCCTCGATCAGACGGAAATCGAAGCCAATCGTGGCTTTTCCCATCGTTCCCGGGATTGTCCCTCCCGTCTTCGCTGCCTCCCGGAGGGTTTTGCGGGATCGGGAGCGGCTTTGCCAACGCTGTCGGCCCCGCTTGGGTCCGGCGGAACCCGGACATCCACGGAAACGTGGGATAACGAGGGCGGAGCTTTGCCAAGAGAAATCGGTCCGCTAAATATCCGTGGGAATCGGTTACAGAAAGGGAAAGATTCCAAACCCCTGCAGCATTTACAGCGTTTTGCTGCAGCCACCTGGGGAGCAGGGCTGGCTCTTCCCTCGGTTTTCGTTTTCCTTGGCTTTGGTTTTCCCTTGATTTTAGTTTTCCTTGGTTTTAATTTTCCTTGGTTTTCGTTTTTCTTGGTTTTAGTTTCTCCTTTTTTTCACTTTTCCTTTGTCTTTGGTTTTCCTTGTTTTCGCTTTCCCCCTTATTTTTAGTTTTCCTTGGTTTACTTTCCCTCGGTTTTAGTTTCCCTTATTTTTAGTTTTCCTTAGTTTTAGTTTCCCCTTGTTTTTGGTTTTTCCCTATTTTTAGTTTCCCTTGTTTTTACTTTTCCCTTATTTTTACTTTTCCCTTATTTTTAGTTTTCCTTGTTTTCCCTTTTCCCTTGTTTTTAGTTTCCCTTGTTTTTGGTTTTTCCTTGTTTTCAGTTTCCCTTATTTTTAGTTTCCCTTGTTTCCAGTTTTCCCTTGTTTCCGGTTTTCCCTTATTTTCCATTTCCCTTGTTTTCCCTTTTCCCCATTCTCAGTTGTTCTCAGCCCCTGGTTCTGGGGGGAGCAGAGCTGGGACGGGGAAAAAAAAGGAAGGAAAAGGAAGGAAAAGCCAAAAGCACCTGAGGAGCGAAACAACTTCCACCTTTCCTGAATCCCTCAAATCAGAACTGAAAGGCAAAAATCCCTGAGAACGTGGGATGAGCGGATTCCCGAGCCGTGTTTGGGAGCACGACTTGGGAGAGTTTTTAGGTCCCTTCCAGCCCCCTTTTCCCATCCCCTCCTTTCCCTTCCCGTGTCCCTCTTCCTTCTCCCTTCCCATGTCCCTTCCGCCCTCTCTGTGTCCTCTTTTCCCCCCTCTCCGTGTCCCCTTTCCACAAGCTCCCAGCTGGGATTGGGATTGGGATCGGGACCGGGATCCTGCACCATCCAGTGCTGGGACCCCCAAGCTCTTCCCGGTTTTCCCCTCCCTGCGTTTTTCAGCCTGGAGTCTGGGCGGCTTTGGCACATTCCCAGCTCCCTCATTCCCGCGGAAATGATGGATGTGGATCCACAGCCTCCGTTCCGGCCCGGCAGCTCCCGCTTTATTACCGGGATCGATCACACCCAAGCCCGACGCCTCCGGAACGTTCTCCCTCCCCGCTCCCGTCGTTATTCCCTGCTTTATTATCGGGAGAGACGAGTCCTGGCTCCGGGACATTTCCCTGCGGGAAAACAACGCCATTAAAAACAAATCCGGAGTCTCGTTTTCCGCGGATCTGGCAGAATTCCCGCGCTTGGCTCCGCTCCTGCTGCCCAGGGATGGGACGGGGCCGTGGGTGGCACATCCAGGTGCTGCTCCCGAGGGGTTTGGGGGCTTTTCCTGGGATTTGTGTCCCTAAATCCCAGCCTTGCTGTTCCAATGGGGCTGCTCCGGCCTGGATGTGCAGGATCGGGAGGTGGCTCAGGATTTGGGGGCTTTCCCCGGGATTTGTGTCCCTAAATCCCGGCCTTGCTGCTCCAACGGGGCTGCTCCGGCCTGGATGTGCGGGATCGGGAGGTGGCTGGGATCGGGATTTGGGGATTTCGGGAGGGTTTGGGACCCGTCCTTGGCCTGGTTGTGGAGGGGAAGAGCTCCCCACGTTCTGGGGATCCAGGCTCTTCCCTTGGGATTCATTCCCCCTTTCCACAGGGTTGATCTCCTCATGTTTTGTGGATCCAGGATTTTCCTTTAGGGTCATTCCCCCCTTCCCACAGATCTGATTTCCCACATTCTGGGGATCCAGGCTCTTCCTTTGGGATTCATTCCCCCTTTCCACAGGGCTGAGCTCCCCACATTTTAAGGATCCAGGCTCTTCCATTGGAATTCATTCCCCCTTTTCATGGAGCTGCTTTCCCCACATTTTGGGGATCTAGGATTTTCCCTTGGGGTCCAATTCCCCCTTTCCACAGGGTTGATCTCCTCATGTTTTGAGGATCCAGGATTTTCCCTTGGGGTTCATTCCCCCTTTTCATGGAGTTGATTTCCTCACATTTTGGGGATCCAGGCTCTTCCCTTGGGATCCATCCCCTCTTTTCCCTCACTGTTTATGGGGGGATCCCGGGGATTTCAGGACTCAAAGCAGGACTGAGAAGTTTGGAAAAATCCCATTTCCCCCTCCAGGCTCCTTCCCAGCTCATCCTGCTCCTCCCAGCCCCTTCCCAGCTCCAGCCCCCCTTCCCTCCTCTGAGCATCTCCCTGGAAATCCCTTGGATTTCCCTGGCCCCCAATGACCCCAAATCCCGGGCGGAGCCGGGACCGGAGCTCTGCCGGCCACGACATTCCCAAACCACGGGAAAAGGGTTTTCCAAGGCCAAAGCACTGGGAGATCCCTGGAATGCCAGCCCAGCAGAGTGAGGTGATGGGAGAGGAGAAATTCCTGGGATTTTTTAAAACATGGAGTGAAGGAGTTTCTTTTAAACCCATCTGGGAATGATACCTGGATCAATCTTCTCCCTGGATTTATTCCGTGTGCTCTGGGATTTGGGAAACAGTAAGATATGTAGGACCATGCCAAGAAAAAAGCTGGGAAGTTCCCACTGGTGATCCCAACAGAGCAAATCCTTCCTCTGCTTTTATCCAACGATCCGGAGTCGCTGATCCCGGGATGGGTATGGATTGTGTGGGAATGATGGAACCGGGATTGAGTGGGAAATGATGGAATGTGAATTGTGTGGGAATGATGGATCCAGGATTGTGTGGGAATGATGGATCCAGGATTGCATGGGAATGATGGAGCTGGGATTGTGTGGGAATGATGGAACCGGGAATGTGTGGGAATGATGGAGCTGGGATTGTGTTGGAACTGATGGATCCAGGATTGAGCCACTCATGGATGGTTCGGGGATTCCAGCAGGAGATTCCCACACCTGGACTGGAATTCCGGCCTTGCTTCCATCCAAATTCCACGAGCTCTGCCTCGAGCGTGTCCAGGATGAGACACCAGGATTGGGACTGCAGTTCCATTGGGAATTCCCTGCGCGGGATTCACAGCCTTGGGAGCCTTTGGAGTTTCCTCTTCCCTGTGGAAATCAGGGAGAGCCTCTGGATTTGTGCTGAGGGGAGGCCACAAAAGTTGGGATTTCTGTTCCCAAAGCCTCCCTGCACCAGGATTGAGTGGAAAAATGAGTCTGAACCCAGGAGGAATCCAGACCTGGAATCCCGGTGGAATTCAGACCTGGAATCCTGGAAGAATCCAGACCTGGAATCCAGGTGGAGTTCAGAGCTGGAATCCCGGTGGAATTCCCTGCCTGGTGTGGAGGGAGCCATCCCTCAGCCCCTCCAGGCCAAGAATCCCTTGGGATAAGGATCCATCGCCATAAGCAGAGCTCCTCCCCTCTGGGAGCCGATGGAATTCCCATGGAGCTCGCTCCGGAGATGGATCCTGTCGGCCTGGGAGGGGCTGGGATGGAATTCCCAGAGAAGCTGTGGCTGCCCCTGGATCCCTGGCAGTGTCCAAGGCCAGGCTGGATGGGGCTTGGAGCAGCCTGGGATAGTGGGAGGTGTCCCTGCCTTGGGAAGGGGCTGGAGCCTCCCAGGCAGGAATTCCTTCCCAATATCCCACCCATCCCTGCCCTCTGGCAGTGGAAGCCATTCCCTGTGTCCTGTCCCTCCATGCCTTGTCCCAAGTCCCTCTCCAGCTCTCCTGGAGCCCCTTTAGGCCCTGGAAGGGGCTCTGAGCTCTCCCTGGATCCTTCTCCTCTCCAGGTGAACATTCGCAGCTCTCCCAGCCTGGCTCCAGAGGGGCTCCAGCCCTTGGAATGTTTTCCTGGCCTGCTCCGGGCTCATCCCAGCATCTCCACGTCCTCCTCGGGCTGTTCCCAGCTCCATCCCAGCTCCTGTGTCCCGGCGGGACAGGGAACACCCGGGGCTGGCTTATTCCAGGTATCCCAGCGCCGGATTTCCCTGGAAGCGCCCCTGGATTCGGGAGCTGCCAGGGGGGAGGGATGAGCAGGCAACGGGGATTCCTGGAGAGGGGCTCCGAGCCGGGCTCTGCATCCCAAAAAAACGGCGGCACAGCTCCAATTCCTGCTTTTCCAGGGCCCCATCCCAGGGCAGGCTCCGCTGGCAGATCCCGCTGGGAGCGAGGCCGGGAGGGGGATTTGGGATTGGGGATCATCCTCCAGCGGGATCCTTCTGCCAACCTTGGAGCGTCCCGGAGCTCCTCTCCCTCCTCCTCCTGGGAATCTCGGCTTCCTTCGCACATTCCCGAGCCTCTGGAGCTGGGAAGGGAACGTCGCCTTTCCCTCCCGGGATGTGGGAGGAACGGGAAGGGAAAACCACGCCCGGATGGGGATGGATGCTGTTTTTAGGGAAAATTCTCCTCAACCTTGGGATTTTGGGGAGGTTTGGCCGCCGGGAGTTGCTCTGGGAATAAAACCATGGAAAAATCCTGGATGGGAGGGGAGCTCCCCCAGGCTCCTGGTTTATTTGGGATCAGCAGAATTCCCCAGAGCAGCCCTGGATCCCATCCCACCCCCCCGGCTGCAGAATTCCAACGGTTCTCCCCAAATCTCCCGATGGGAATTTCGTGAGTGACCAGCGGGAGCAATTTCTGTCCATGGAATTGTCCTGGAGTCACTTCCCGACCCTTCAGAGCTCCAAATCCAAGGATTCTTGGGCCAACGCTCCCGGGGATGGGCAGGCTGGGAATGTTGGGGGCGGCTGGGAAGGGCCGGGATTGGATGATCCCGTGGGGCTCCGGATATTCCATGATTCCGGGATTCCATGATTCCATGAGCACTGGGAGCTGTTCCCAGCCCCCTTGGGACCCTCCCCATTCCCTGGCCACGGAACCAGCAGGGCCCGTCCTGCTCCCACCCCTCCGGATCCCAAATCCAGCGGGAATTGGAGCTCCGGGAGAGCTCCCTTCCCTCTTTTTCTGGGGAGAAGCAGCAGCGCTTGGAGCCGCTTCTGTCCATGGATAAAGGAGAGTCCGAGAGGAGATCCCGGCGGGATCAGGTGGAATACGGAGCACAGAGATCCCTCCACATCCCAGGGATCCCACAACGTCCCAGAGATCCCAGCACATCCCAGAGATCCCAGCACATCCCAGAGATCCCACAATGTCCCAGAGATCCCCCAGATCCCGGAGCGGACAGGGATGCAGCCGAGTATCCCGACTCCCACTCCACAGGAGGGAGGGAAAAGGGGGGATAAAGGGTGAGGAAAAGCCCCGGGATGGGATTTTCCTGGGATTTGCCCTCTCCCTGTGCCGGCGGCTCCCGTGGGATGGGGGAAGGCGGGAATGACACGGCCTGGACTCTCCAGGGGTGCTCACCTGGGCTGATCCCCAGGGATGATCCACAAGGACGATCCATGGGCTGATCCACAGGGATGATCCACAGGGATGATCCACAGAGATGATCCCTGGGGCTGATCCACAAGGATGATCCAGAGGGATGATCCACAAGGACGATCCATGGGCTGATCCACAGGGATGATCCCCAGGGATGATCCACAGAGATGATCCCCAGGGATGATCCACAGGGATGATCCACAGGGATGATCCCCAGGGATGATCCACAGGGATGATCCACAGGGATGATCCCCAGGGATGATCCACACAGATGATCCACAGGGATGATCCACAGGGATGATCCAGGGGGCTGATCCACAGGGATGATCCCAGGGACAGAGGATCCCGGATCCGCCCCTTCGGGCCGTGCTTTATCCCGAAGCTCAGCCCGGCCCGTGGGAACGCCGAGTCCCGGGATGCTCCTTCTCCCAGGGAACCCCGGGAGCGGAACGGGGCGGATCGCGACCCGCCGGGATCCCGGGACAGCCCCGGCGCGCAGGGCTCGGGACTCTGGGATGAATCCCGCGGGATTTTGGGGCCGGGCCGGGTCCGGTCCGAAGGAGCCGCTTCCCTTTCCCGAAGGAGCGCAATCCCGGGAAGGGAGCGCAATCCCGGGAAGGGAGCGCAATCCCGGGAAGGGAGCGCAATCCCGGGAAGGGAGCGCAATCCCGGGAAGGGAGCCCAATCCCGGGAAGGGAGCGCAATCCCGGGAAGGGAGCCCAATCCCGGGAAGGGAGCCCAATCCCGGGAAGGGAGCCCAATCCCGGGAAGGGAGCCCAATCCCGGGAAGGGAGCGCGGGCGCCGAGGCCGGGGCGGGGCAGGTTCAGCACTCAGACCTCGCGCTCGCTCTGTGATGTGATGCATAGCGAGTTTATTCCTTTTGTTTTTTTTAATATATTTTTGTTTATTTTAACACATTTTTTCCCGGAATATTTTTTTTTTCCATCTCTTTTTTCCATCTTTTTTTTTTTTTTTATTTTTTTTTCCATTTTTTTTTTTTCCCCTCTCCTTTTTTTTTNCCCCCCCCTTTTTTTTTTTTTTTCCATCTCATTTTTATTTTTCCATCTCTATTTTTTTTTTTTCTCCCATCTCATTTTTCTTTTCGTTTTTCCCGTCGGTTTTTATTCCCGTTCCTCTCTTCCCGGCGCGGACCTGAGCTGTATCCCTGTTTTCCGGCGCGGATCCAGTCCCGTGGGATGGGCACTGCGGTGGGGGAGGGGTCAGCAGGCGATTTCCTCCAGCGCTCCCAGCGGGGGCTGCAGGGACACGGGAACGGCGGGAGCCGCCAGCCCGGAGTGGTTGGGAACGGGATCGCAGCCGCTCTGGGATGGAGAGCAGGGAATGGGTTATCCCAGAGATCCTGGGTGATCCCTGCCCCCTCCGCANGCAGAAACCCTTGGGAAGCAGCTGGAGCGGCTCTGCCTCCCTATGGAACTTCCCTTTCTGTCCCGCGGGATCGCAGCTGGATGGGATGGAGAGCAGGGAGAGCAGGGAATGGTTATCCCAGAGCTCCTGGATGCTCCCTGCCCCTCCCATAAAAGCAGAGACCCTTGGGAAGAGCTCCATTCCCCCTATGGAATTTCCCCATCTCTCCCACTGGATCGCAGCTGCTCTGGGAATGCACAGCAGGGAATGGTTATCCCAGAGATCCTGGATGCTCCCTGCCACTCCCACAGCAGCAGGGATCCCCGGGAAGAGCTCCATTCCCCCTATGGAATTCCCCCTTCTCTCCCACTGGATCGCAGCTGGATGGGATGGAGAGCAGGGAATGGGTTATCCCGGAGCTCCTGGGTGATCCCTGCCCCTCCCACAACCCCAGAGATCCTTGGGAAGAGCTGCATTCCCCTCTGGAATTCCGCTCTCCCCTCACCACGTTCTCGTCATGGCTCCCGTCCTCCTCCTCCTTCCCCAGGAGATCCAAGAGCTTCTCCTTGATCAGCTGGAAAAGAGGGAACGGGGTCAGGGGGAGGAGGAGGGAAAAATCCAGGGAAACCTCGGAGCCCCTTCCAGGGCCTAAAGGGGCTCCAGGAGAGCTGGAGAGGGACTTGGGACAAGGCATGGAGGGACAGGACACAGGGAATGGCTTCCCACTGCCAGAGGGCAGGGATAGGTGGGATATTGGGAAGGAATTCCTGCCTGGGAGGGTGGGGAGGAGCTGGAGTGGAATTCCCAGAGAAGCTGTGGCTGCCCCTGGATCCCTGGGAGTGTCCCAGGCCGGGCTGGACGGGGCTTGGAGCAGCCTGGGATAGTGGGAATTGTCCCTGCCATGGAATGAGTGGGAATGGGATGGGATTTAAGGTCCCAACCCATTCCAGGATTCCCTGATTCTGTGACAAAGTCAGTTCCTGCTCGAAACCAGGACAGCCCTTGGAATATTTGGGTCTTCTGGAGTAAAAGAAGCAAATCCAGGAATGAGGGGCACCTGGAGTGGGAAATCCAGGGATGAGGGGGCACCAGGAGAGGCAAACCCAGGGATGAGGAAGGATCAGGAACGGCAAACCCAGGTATGAGGGGGCACCAGGAGCAGGAAATGCCAGGATGAGGAACACCAGGAGCGGGAAATCCCAGGATGGGGACACCAGGAGCAGGAAATCCAGGAATGAGGGGCAGGAGAGGCAGATCCAGGGACAAGGGAGGATCAGGAGCGGGAAATCCCAGGATTAGGACACCAGGAGCAAGAAATCCCAGGATTAAGGACACCAGGAGCAGGAAATCCCAGGATGAGGGGGCACTAGGAGCGGGAAATCTAGCAATCAGGGGCAGGAGAGGCAAATCCAGGGACAAGGGAGGATCAGGAGCGGGAAATCCCAGGATTAGGACACCAGGAGGGGCAAATCCCAGGTTGAGGGGGCACCAGGAGCGGCAATCCCGGGATGGGGACACCAGGAGCGGGAAATCCCGGGCTGAGGGGGCACCAG
>VZRJ01011668.1:672839-795421 GCA_013397565.1 Ptilonorhynchus violaceus | reverse complement strand
CCACTTGTTGGGGCTTGTTTTGGGGTGGGGTCCAGCCTGCGCAGCCATGCAGCCATGCAGCAGAGCTGTGTGCAGCAGAGCTGTGTGCAGGTGGCTGAGAGAAGGGACATCCTCCCTGTCTCCACCCAGGACCTGCTTTGAAGCTGCAGTTCTTGCCCCTTGCCTGAGCTGGGTGACGGGTATTCCCGAGCCTCCTACCCCGCCGTTCCCAACCCTGACCAGCACCCATGGGCTGACGCCCCAGCCTAGCTCAGCTCATTGCCATCCCCCTGCCCCTGTCGAGCCATCCTGCGGCTGTGCCCCCTGCTCTGCTCTTCCTGCTCAGGAGCCATGGGAGCAGCTCCCATGCTGGTGAGGTCCCTGCCCTGCTGGCAGCACTGTCACACCTGGCTCTCGGCTCGACTCCCTCGCAGCTTCCTGACAAGCGCACTGACATCCAGTCAGAATTTTGATTCTTCCCGTTTTCTCCTAGGAC
Source organism: Ptilonorhynchus violaceus (assembly GCA_013397565.1). Taxonomy (NCBI): domain Eukaryota; kingdom Metazoa; phylum Chordata; class Aves; order Passeriformes; family Ptilonorhynchidae; genus Ptilonorhynchus; species Ptilonorhynchus violaceus. The sequence continues at coordinate 794,946 of VZRJ01011668.1, read as the reverse complement.
TGATTTTGCTAAAAATTCCTTGGACAATGTTATTTTACTTCAGACCTGACATCGTGTGGGACAATTGGACAACCTGCAGACACATAAAATCACTTTAGATGTCTTCCTTCCTTGATTAATTCAGAGCTTGACGTGGCTCCTACAGATAGCAGTGTCCGAAGTCCTGCTGGATTCGGTGGAGCATGAAGAAACATGTAGAATTTTACGGGGTGAGCTCTGTGTGTATGAAGGGCATATGAAATCTAATAATAATGTTTGATCACCTGAAAATTGTATTCTAAGTGTAATATTTATTACCTATATTTCAGCAAGGCTTTCACAATACATTTTTTTCCTTTAGCAATTTATCATCTTCTTCATTAGCAATATATCATGTGCATAATAAGTATTTATTACAGTTTCCCTCTGGGCTGAAATTACGTTTCAGAATGAAAATACACATGATTTATTGACACAGAAGAATACTAATTACTGACAAAATCCCTGGAAGATTGGGATAACATAAGAGCTTTGACAATGAGATGTTAGCATCTCTACCTTCAATAAATTTTCAACCTTAGCATGTGCCTGTGAAGAATAAATATCACAGCCTTACTCATAATAAATATTGAAAGAACAAACGTGTCTCAAACAAAAAATAATATATACGTAATAGAACTTTTGAAAGAATGAACTTGAGGTAGAATAAAAAGTTTATTTTATACTTGAAGTGATCAACAAATATTTTCTGCTGAAGAAGTTATCTGCTTGAAAGGCAGAGGTTCTTAAATAAATCTTGTTTCCTTTTCCCCCATAACTTTATTCTGTAGCAATGATTAAATCAGTTGCTACTTCTATTATTATGGCTATATCAATAGTGATTATTATTATTATTAATTATTTAGTAATGGTAAGTATGACCAGTAAGTATGGTCCTGCAGTTTAGGCCCCCAGTGTACAGTGTAAATAATTTATAGAAACCAGCAAGATAAAGGACAAACCATTTCCAGATAGACAGATTGACTCAGTGCTAACTTTTTAGAGACCTGAATCCCCAAATGGAACCAAACACCCCAACAAGATCCCACACAATGAACAATGGAAACTGCTTGTCTCAAAATTATCCCATCAAATTCAGCATGCCAAATTACTTTGGAACTATCTAGCAGGAAGTATGGAGCAGAAGAACAAATTATGGAGGACTATAGGTGACTTAGACTGAGATACAGTATGATTTTACAGTATAGCTTTTAAGGCGGAGGGAGAATCTGGTCCTCAGCATATCTGTATTTTATCCAGTAACTGCTAAAGTGTGTGAGAAAAGCAAAAACAGAGGATGATTTTGGAGTGCAGACAGGAAAACAGGGATTCTCTTTCCCCAGGCAAATGCACTGAACATTTGGCTACTCAGACATGCTCATTGCTGCTCTATAGCCCAGAAATTTCATGACTCTTGCACTTCTTTCAGTTCAGCGGCAGAGGTTCAAACTGAGAAGTGAAAGATATGTCGCACAAAATAGCCTAGGATGAAGTGGTATGTCATGCTGCTAGTTAAGGATATTTCCCTCTCCTGTGAGGACGGGCTGTCCAATAGTCTGCGAAATACAAGAGCTAACGTCATCTCCTCCCCCATAAAAGAAAACAGTAGCTGCGCTTTATAGGAAGATCAACGCTATCAGTGCCAAGTGTGTTCAAGTATGTTTAGCTTGCAGCTCTTGACCTGGCTTTGGTACAAACCAGCTGCTCACACTGCTGAGAGAGCACAAGTGGGATGTGCAAACGGCACAGTTTGGCCAATGTGAAGAAACAAACTGGTCACATACAAAATTATGGTGCCTCCAAGCTAAAGTCCTCAGAACTCTGCATTTTGGGGCCTGCATTTGTCAATATCTCACTTTAGGAGTTTTAACCAACTGTGAAATTCACCTTTATTTCATGAAAAAATAAGCAATGCTAAGGAGAATTCCTATGATGCAAGATACTTGTCTCTATTTTCTTACTTACGCAGGAAACAGAAGCTGGATTGCAAAATCACACAGTTAATTTTCTTTTCTTTTTCATATGTGAAATCTTCACAGATTTCTTGCTGCTTTTTTAAAACCATAGATAAATATGCTGGCATTGCATTTTAGCATTTTTATATGGCAAACAGTCTATATGATACACTTTTTTTACTTCAGATTTCATTGGTTAACTTTAAGCAGGTTATTTTCATTTTGCTTTGAGTAGCATTGTATTCATTGTAGTTACTAGTTCTTTGGAGTGCAGAGAATCGACTGAATGACGATGTCATCATTTTATGTTAGTCTGCATAAGGTGGCACTACTATCTTAAATTCTTGGCAGTGTTTTCTTGTCCCAAACATTGTCACTTGTGCTACAAAAATATGAAAAACCTAGCACCACCAGGCAGCTGAAGAAGGTTCTTTGAAAAAATACCCGGCTGGGAGTGGGAGGTTTAAATATAATTTTTTTTTGCTGTTGGCTTTTTTTTTCTCCGGGTTAATTATCTCAGATGACTTCCCTGAGGTAGTTCATTGCAAGGCCATATTACTTCATGTGCCTGCAGTTATGGGTGGAGAAATAATCACCCAGGAATGAGGGGGTGGTGGGATGACTCTTTGATGGTTGAGCTGGCTTATGTCATGCTAAACTGGTTATGAAACTGCAGTGTAAAGCTGCTCCATTTAAACACAATAGTCAGGATCTGTCTCTATAATTTACAGAATTCTGTAACTTCTATAATTTACACAGTAGCAATGTGCAAACCCAGGAAAAATAGGGTTAAAGCAGTTAGATGAACATAGTTGCTACTAAAATGTTCCCTCAATTACTTATTTCTGAATGGATTTTGGTAAATAGACATATACACGAGAAGATGCGACGAAATGAAACTCAGCGGGGCAAATAATTGTACTCTTCTGATTTCTGTGACTTCAGCAGAGCTTCTCAATCAAACTTAGAGCTTTAATTTTTTGCCAGCAGGATACCTATGGAGTTAGTAACAGTCCCTCTTCATGAAGATCATTTTATTGGTAGCGTCTGCTCCATGTTTTGGAGAGTCTATAGGGCATATTTAGCATCATAACATCTATTTGAACATTCCTCTGAGTCTAATTACTTTTACCCAAATAGTATAGGAGATTTCTTTCCAAAAATAAGAAAAACAAAGCCATACTCTCCCTCAAAGAGTTGTGAACAAGAGATTGCATTGCAACTCTAAATATGTAAATTTATACACCGGTTTTACTGCATAGAATGTACAAAAACATCAGAGTGTACCCTAGAAATGCTTAGTTTTTCTGTGTGCAGGCAAGTAGTCAGAATAATGTGAATGCTTTCTCTAATAAATGCGTAGGACAAGTGAGAGCAGGAAGTATTTGCAAATGTTTATTTGAATAAGTGAGTCTGAGTCACTCTTGGATAGCATTTGCAACCATTTTCCTTAAACAAATACAGAAAAAAAAACCCCAACAGTACAAGCAAATTTTAATCCTGAGTGTTTTTAAGAAAGGGTTTGTTTGTGAATGTCCCTGTCATTAAGAACTTAGTCCAGATATCTGTGTGTCCATCTTTGAATCTTGCCAGTGTCCTTCCTCTGCTGATAAAACTTGCCACCATCAGTACAGGAAAAATGCTATTTAATTAAGACAAATGAAGAATGCACATAACAGTAAGATAAAAATTACTCAAAATGAACTATTCTACTGAAACATGTTTATGCAATTTTGAACTAAAACCCCGCAAGGTATAAAGTAACTGATGCTTTGCATTCTTCCTGTCCAGGTAGACCTGTAGTGGAGTATCAGGAAATAGGAGCTGGCTTCTAAGAAGTAGGCTAACCTCCCTGGTACTGAAGAAACTTCACTGAGTACAGTAGATATAGATCATTGTTTGTGCCCACTAACTTTCCCCTTGGCTCTAAAAAGTATGTCTACATGGCAATGCAAGTGAATTGGTAAAGCAGAACAGTTGATGCTGAGAATCCAATATCCCAGGAATATGTTCTTCAATAGCACATGTAAATGGGTGGAGCTGATCTTCCGGGTCAGCTTGCACAAAAGAAATGTTGTTCATGTGTTCCAAGATGACTTTGAAATGTAAAGCAAAGCTCATAATTGAAATTTGAGAGATTAGCTTTACGAGCACATCTCTGTCCCATAATTCTAGTGCAAATGCACCCCAAATACTATAAACATGTGTGTATGTATCTCACAGTGAACTTGCTCTACTGAGCATTGCCTTCACTCCTGTGCAATACATTCCCAAAGGCCTCTGCCTGTAGACAGATGTTGTTTTTCCGTACTTGGTTTCACTGTCCCTTTCACATAATGGTAAAATCTGAGCTGAATGAAATATATCTTCCCATGAATACTTTCTAGGTTCTTCCCCTGACTGTGGTTGCAGAAGCAATTGTTTGTGATTGCTTGAATAGACATGATTTTTCCTTATTACTATTCCTCACATAGCAGACTATGTCACACTGCGTCCTCTCAGCGTGCCATGGAGAAATGCTACAAACTTATTCATTCACCGACTGGAAACACTACATTTGCCATGCACTGAACTCACACTCCAGTAGGAAAAGATAATTTCAGTCGAGCTAAGGGTCTATCAATCCCAATAATTCCTGAGTCACACAAACCTGTATGATTTTTGTCAGGATTAATTCCTTACTCTAACTGCCTTTTAGGAGAACCTGAAATAACCTAAGTATTTCGTATAGGCAGCATTTTACTGCAAACCTGAAAAGACCCATATGGCTTACATTTTTTAACCACTTAAACCTATACAATTAGGTCAAGAAACTATTAAGGTCGCGATTGGATATCTCAGCCACTGGGAACTCCCTGTCAACACATAAAGAATCCATGCCAAAAATCCCCTTCCTGCTTCACCAGAAAGGCACAGCTGGAGTTAGTATAGCTTTCCCAGGCAAGTTTATAAGCATCAGGAATTACAGGGTGTAGCATCACTCTAAATATTTCCATTTTATGGACATGACATACATTAAGAGTCTTCTGTTTTGGAATGTAAATACCACTGAGACTGGCAGCTGAGTTGAGTCATCAAACAGGACATCAGGTACAATTGCAGAGAATCTGAACCTGCTGCATGTCCTGCTTTGACTGTAGTAATGTCATGCCAAGAGAAGGTGGGGGTGGAAGCATGGTGGAAAGAAAAGAAGTGATAAACAAGTTGTTTCCTCATTTTTTGCCTCTCCATGTATATGGGCAAAATCTATGTTCCATCCTCTCAAAATGGTTCCCACGTTTATCGTGTTCATCTGTGATTTTCTAGATATTTCAGCCTAAGACCAATGCAGGTTTTAAGGCACATTTACACTGAGCAGTTTGCACAGAAGTGAAATTATATGAAAATATATTTTGCAGTTAATGGAGTAAAGTGGATTTGATACACCCCAAAATTATGTAATTTACTGTAGGTTTTACCTTCCAGCAATTTTTTTTTTTCTTCATTAAATCAGTGATAGAGTAAAAAAGGCATGGAGACAACAAATGGTTATTAATCCCAATGCACCCAGGGAAACTGAACAGGGTTTGGCATAATGATTGTTAAGCTAGAAAATGAGGGAGAGCGTCTCCTGCAGCTGTTTGCAGCCAAGGTGCTTAGCAGAGCATGGAGAGAAGGTGAAAGAAAAGCAATGAAACATAAAGCATCAGGGAAGAACTGAGACAGGATGACATGACAGCAGGTAATGACTGGGAAGGGGAAGGAGAGCAACGAAACAAACGACGTGTTTAGAGCATAAAATGAAGACAAGCAATGCTTCACATACCCTGCTGACGGGCAATCGGTGTTTCGTTAGGATACCTGGTACTTAACAGAGAGAGAGGGGCTGGGGAGCGTGCGGTGTGGGATGGAGTCGGCAGGGAGGCTGCTAACAAGGTCGCCTGAGGGAGTGGAGACCCAGCTGGGAGCTCTGGAATTGGCTTCTCTCTTGCACTGTGTGAGAAATGGGGTTTGCACACCACACAGTGCGCAATTGCACATGCAGTCTGTACTTGTTCATTTTGTGGTGCTATAAATTGGTTTCATTTTAGGAATATATGCTAATTTTGAAAAGCAACTCCACCTAGTAAATACACAGGACTTGATCTTTCAGCTTACCCAATAATGAGAAAGTGTAAATCTGATTTTAACATAAGCCAGGTCTGTTGGCCAAGATCAAAAAGCCTTGCTGAGTTCTCTACCTGACAGAACTCTCCGAATGTAAGGATATAAACATATAGCTTTTACTATGGAAACTTTTAATTATGGAAGCTTTAACTAACTTTAACTTTATAGGAGGGAAACCTCCCTCCTATAATTTTGCTCCTAAAATTTACTTCTCCTCCGACGAAGGAACAGATCAAACTTGCTTCTGCAGCCCTTTCCTTCTGTACACATTATCTTCTCATCCTGACACATGCTCCTATTGGGAGAAAGGGAAAGAGTGGTTGAGCTGGGACAATGGGTAGGTAAGGTATCAGGACAGATGTTTGCCTACCATCTGTAACATCTTTATGTGCATAGCTGTTCAACAAGGTGGGATTACACATTCCTTTTGACACTAGGCAGGAACTTTTTTCTGCATATCGCCTGGTATTAGTGTGGGTTAGGTGATAATACATCACCCTTTCCTCTATAATGTCCATATACTTTCTGTCCTACAGGGTTAGCAGTGCAGTTTTTCGTCCATTTAGCCACAGCTGCTGTGCCATTCTCAGCCAAAAATCGCATGATTGGCCAAATGTAGGGCAAATGCACAAACAAATTGCTGCAGATGGGGAAAATAAAAAGGATTCAGAGAAATACTGAAAGTTTTGGGTTTGTATTCCAAAACCTTTTAATTAGGACTAAAATAAATCGCACAAGAAGGCCTTTAGGGAATCTGCTGTGGTTCTCCAGTTCTGGTGGAAGATCTGCAGTGTTGTTTAGGACATTTCAGGTTCTGATTTCTATAGCTCGTGCCAGCTGGCAGCTTCTGCAAGGGATTGTTCATCAGCTAGAGAAAGCCTGAATTCTGTTCTTGCATTCTGCAATAGACTTGCAGTACTACCCGTGCATCCCTTGTAATAAGGAGGTCAGAGGAGTTATTCTGCATCTGTTAAGATTCCCCCTCTTGCTGGAGGCACTCACAGCTGCCTTAATCAACTGATTTCTAGCCCTGTGCAGCTTTACACCAGTAAAATACTGTGGGATAAACAAGAACAGCTGCTCAGTTGGTTATTCAATGTTTAGTTGAGTTTTTCAAAGTATGATAGTCCCAGTGTTCACGGTATAGGGATTTCTGCACATTCAGTGTGAGTGGGATGCCTTGGTGGAATATAGCTATGAATGGAATAGAAATGGCTGATTTAACCTGTAGGTGTTTTTAGCCAAGGTGGCAATTCAACCACGGTGTTCTTATGATATTCTGATTTGTGAGAGTCTTACTAGATCCTGAAATTCAGAATTTCTGACTCTGTTGACTATATAACGTAGGATATTAAGTGAGAGCTTTTATTGTGTAGTGAATAATACTATTCTTCAAGCTACTTTTGTATTGGATATGGAATCCAGAAATTGTAATATTGGATCCTTTTGTATTCTGTCTTTTCTGCATTCTTCAGTTAGATGAGGACTAAGGGAATAAGTGAAAGTCAAAGCTGCCTGGATTTCCAAACCTTGTAAAATGCTCAAATGATTTTTTTTTGGAGGCACACAAGATTCAAAAGTATATTCCTTTAATAGTGGTATATTAAATGTGGAGGCCTTTTATGCTTGTCCAAAAATCTTACATTCTCTTCTTATAATAGATCTGAATTTTTAGAGGTATATATCATATATCTCTGCATACGACTCGTGGGATACTGGTAGTGGGGTTACTTGACTTTTTCTTTTCGAGATTAATTCTAACATTCAGTTATAAAAAACGGCCACATTTGCAGTGTCCCTGCTGGTGCCAGGGTGTCTGATTGAGGTGAAGGAGTGAGAACAGAGATAAACCTTTTCCTCAGGAAGTCTTGGATGCTGCTTTTGGAGTTGGAGGTTTCCACACAATGTAGTCCACAAATAAGAGTCACAAATATGGTGTCTGACTTTTGCAGGTGACCACATTTGAGCATCCAGGACTGCAGAAAGTAAAGCTACAGAAATACCCTTGGGGAATAGACATAGCCCAAATAAACCTTTATGAATTTGTATGCTGTATTTCATATCTCAAATGAGAGATTTTAAACAACATGGAAGCATAGTTGTGTGTGTTTCTATGCTTTTGGGTTTTATTTTCCAGGAAGAAGAGAATAAAATAACTCATATTTTACCTTCTACCTCTGTGCAATTAGCTGCTCTGATTCGCTGATTATGCCATTTGTGTTTCCCAAATGGTGTTGTCAGTAGAAGCTCATTCTGAAAAATGTTTTTGTGTCCAAACTGCAACATCCTAAATACCCTAACAGTATCCAGCCAAGAGAGGGTGTCACCTGACTGTACAGAAACCTACTTGTGTCACCAAAGCTCTCATAGCAATCAGTTAATCCCACCTTGGCTGTGCTGCACCTCTTGTGACTTCCACCTCCTTCCCCAAGCTCTCTTGTAAATACATAAGGTACTACACAAATCGTCAGAGTTCTGAAGCCAACAGAGGCTTTAATTGCTCTGATTGGTCTGTAATGACCTTCTTTTGCAATCTCTGGCTCTGCAACCTTTTCCAAAAGCCCCTAGGGAGTTTGCAGCTTGTGTGCAAACTGGGCTCAGAGATGCTGCAGCTGTAACCCTGGAACATCCAAGTAGTGTGGGGGAATGAAGGGAAAGAAGCTTCCGGTCAGTTAATCAGGTGTTGTCTCTGCTGCTCTTTCCTCCTAAGGGAGGACTCACCACACTCTTCTCACGGTCCAACATGGGTTCATTCCCATGAGACAATGACCTCCATGAACTGCTCTGGCGTGGGTCCCTTTGATGGGATGCAGTCTTTCAGGAACAGATTCCTACAGTGTGGATTCCCCATGGGGTTGCAAGTCCTGCCAGCAAACCTGCTCCAGCATGGGCTCCTCTCTCCATGAGGCCACAGGTCCTGCCAGGACCCTCCTCCAGTCCAGGCTTCCCATGGGGTCACAGCCTCCTCCTGGCATCCACCTGCTCCAGCATGGGGTCCTCCACAGGCTACAGGTGGATCTCTGTATCCCTGTGGTCCTCCGTGGGCTGCAGGGGCACAGCTGCCTCACCATGGTCTGCACCACAGGCTGCAGGGGAACCTCAGCTCTGGCACTTGGAGCACCTCCTGCCCCTCTTTCTGCACTGAGTTTGGTGTCTCTGCAGGGCTGTTTCTTTCAGACATTCTGATTCCTCTCTTCTCCATCCCCAATTACTGTTGCACAGCACCTTTTTCCCCCTTCTTAACTACATTATCCCAGAGAAACTACCGCTGATGCAGATCGGCCTTGGCCAGTGGTGAGTCCGTCTTGGAGCTGGCTGCCATTGGCTTCATTGGACATGGGGGAAGCTTCTGTCAGCTTCCCACAGAAGCCACCCCTGTAGCCCTCACCAGTCCCACTACCAAAACTTTGCCATGCAAATCCAATATATCCATGGGGATGAATCAGCTCTGGCCTTGCTCTGGGAACATGTCTCCTGGAAAGACTGCATTTATTTCTCTTCATCTAGGTCGGCTGAACTGCTGGTTGCCTGCAGTCCACAGGGATAATGTCTAGCAGACACTCACCTCCGCACAGGCACTATCCACCCTCTTTCTGACAGTGAATTCAGCTTTGAGCAAAAGGGCTCTGTCTGAGGCCGATGTTGGCTGGTGTGCTCTCGGAGGACGCCTCTTACAGTACCTGGCTGGTGGTCCTTGCCAAGCAGTGGCACTCTCCTGGCTAGTGGAGGTCATTTGTGCCCTAATCGATAATTTGTGACAGTAGAAGCTCACAGCTCTGGCTGTGTCACAGGCATTCACTGTCGAGGTGTCCCAGGTGTGAGACCAAGAAGTTTTCTTCCCCTTCCTCAGCAGGATCTTTCTCAGACAAAATTTGCACAGTAACTTTAGAATTCACACAAACAAATACATGCATTTGCCAGGAGTCCTTCACACCTACATTGCAAGTGCATTGGGAAGTAAATTACAGCTAGCATTATTATACTAAGTTAAGTAATACTATTTAAGAAATATTATTTTAAATGTGGCACTTATCTAATGACATAAAGACTGTAGGGCCTCATAGGTGCATAGAAATGTCTGCAGTCAGTGGCAATGTTCTCAGGACCTGTTATGGTTTCCCTCTCATGTTTTCTTTCTTCTTTAGTGTGGTGATTGAATTAGTTCCCCACCGAAATAAAAAGACACTGAAAAAAAAGCTTTGTGCAGAAAAAAAAAAATTATTGTAGCTGGTGTTCTTGCTGTGTTTTGAAATTGCACATTTTCTGTCAGCTATTTACAAGAAAAATATTAGCAGAAGCCTCGGTATATTAGTCATCATGTTTGGACAGTGGTGGCAAAACTCACACATATTCAACTTTTCAGGACACAGAGCTCATCTGTGTACAAAAAAAGTTAAAATTCTGTAGGCAACCAAAAGTGTATGCAGCAAACATAGTGAGCAAACATAATGAAGCCTCACTGGCCTTGGCAAATGACCACATTGTATTTGTAGACCTTACCACACAATTCAGACTGCACTGCTCCAGTGCTTAGTCTCTTGCCAATGACTTTATGAGTCAAAGCCAATCAGTCCTGTAGTGAATCCAAGTCCTATCATTATCATGGCAGTAACTCTTCTCAAGTTTGTGGGCTTCATCACTTGTTTTCCCCCCTTTTTTGCCACATCATGTCCTGAATTTTACTTTATATTCTCACATCGCTTCCTTCTCCATGTTGCCTTTGCTGTAACAATTCACTATGTTCTTTACCAAGCTTTCTGGTTTTAAGAAAGGATAAGAATTGCCTACCCTTTTCACCTGATTCATAATTACACTTAGTTTTTTTTTTGGTTTTTCATTTTACATTAATTTTTGAGATCACCTTTTACTCATCCGTATAAGTACATCAACTCTATGTATAAGTAACTGGTATTTTCTATGTATATTGCTGTGATTTTGCTGAAAGACTTAGAAGTAAATCAGATGTACCACTGAAGACTTAGGGTAAGCAAGGGCAGAAAATTTTACCTTTGTGCAATATGACTAAATGCAGATCCTTTCTGTTTGGCAGGAAGTAGAAAAACATTGTCTTTTTGTACAGTTTTGGAAGATCTCTGGCATTTCTTTTATTGCTGCCTTCATTGTTTCTATAGGTTTTGTTAAGATTTGCTGCACAAGTAGGTGGCAGTAGAGACACATACATTTAATGACTTAGATGGTAGAGCACGTAACTACCATTTAAATAATAAAGTTGCATATTCAGGCATCATGAAATGACTTCTGATGAACCAATGTCCAACCAGCAAATGCCACACCACAAGTAAACTCACTGATGTGGAGTTGCTTATCATAGCTATAAATTAGCTCATTCTTAAAAATCAGGATAGAAGTGGGTCTTTTTATTTATTTATTACAAATTTGTGAAAACTTAGAAGTTTATAAATTTCCTCCATTTTAGAACTTGCCTCATGCATCTCAGATATAAATTTGTTGTAAGGTATAGCATGAACTGTTTGTAAGAAGACACACATATCTGAACTGTTTAAAAATGTCAACATGATGTCTGAATTCAGGATTCACAGTCTACACATAAGTAAATACATACTACATGGGTGAGTCCACTGTAATTATAATACTGATGCAAACCCACAACATTATTTATTTTATTTTATTCTGTTCTTCTTTTATTTTTAGTGTTTATTTAAAAGCAATGAAGTATTTGTATAGAATAGAAAAGTTACCCAAACCATGGCTAGTTTTCTAAAATGATGTTCTATCAAGAAAAACAAAAAGAGGATATGGCAGTAAAAGAAATAGTAGCAAAAGCAAATGTAAAACCATCTGCCAGCCTAGTTTGCCAAAGTGCCAGATGCTACCTCTAGTAGACTATGTTCCATTGCTTTGGCATCTGGATGGTCCTTTCTAATGAGGCAAAACTTTGACAGTTACTGAATTTTGTTAATATATGTGTGCTTGGTTTAACAAAGATGATGTTTTCAGAAATCAAGCTTCAGCAGAAGCCGTCTCATGCAAAACAGGTAGATACAAGCCTTCAAAAATAAAATACCAATAGAAATTAAAAGTATTTATACATTACTTATAATTCTGTTGAGAAGAGATTTATGTAATTTTGGTCTCTCTGTATTAAGTGTCTATGAAAATTATATATAAACTGCTGTTGTTCTTTAAAGAACTGTGTTAAGATAAATAAAATACAGGCAAGCATGCAGAGAAGAGAAGTAAAGAAAATTTGTTATTCTGTTTGTGTGATTTATAGAACAAATCGGAAGAACAGAATTTAGAAAACAATTAAAATATTCTGCATGGGCTGAATAAGAAAAGCCTTAGAAAAATAAGTCATATAAAAATGCATAAACAGTTTAACTTAGACTATTTTTAAAAGCTAATCAACAAACAATATTCTAAGCAGAATTTTTTCACTCTAAAAAAGAGAGAAAATTCTATGTTCTGTGAGTTCCTCACAGATCACAATTATTTTTGTAATACACATTCTTAAAGGATGTTCATAGCATGATTAAAGATAGTGTTACACCATTTTGAAATATAAAGACATATTATAGCAGAAAAAAATAGTGCTGAAATGCAATATAGTATAATACTATGCAAATCTTTTGAGCTTAAATTTCCACAAGCCCATCTAGAGCTCCAAATAGTGTACTATGTACCTTAAAACAACTTTGAGGAACGATTTTTAAGTGACAAATGTGAAAATTGGTTTTCTGATTGGCAAGTTGATAATTTTAAATCAAAGGCATTAGTTACTTGAAAATCTAGATTTCAGTGGTTGTCACACTGCACCAATTCATTGCACCAATTCTTCCTACCATTAAATGTGCTTCTGCTGAAAACCTGAGCTGAAAAAAATTATAAAAGTTCTCCTGTAGTCTTTAAAAGTAATTTAGTAACTTTGAAGTTTGTCAGAATTGGGCATAGTGGACCAAAGGCATCTCAGTGGAAAGACATAGAAAAAAATACTATTTTGTGTAGTGTTACATTTTTTTTAAACAGTTGAAATTTCCCAAATATACCACATTTTATGAAAGCTAGGCTTGCAGGTGCTCATGAAGCCTGAGAAGAGAGTTAGGAATTTCCATGCTGCCAAAAGGATGAGAAATCAGAGCCTAGGTTGTACCTGAAAACATTTACAAATGCTCTCTGAAAATAGCACTGCAGACTCTGAAAGCCTTTCAAATGCTCTTTCCATTTTCATTTTGCAAGACTTTCTATGACAAATAAAAAGAAGCTCTATTATTTCTTCTTCATGAAGAAGTCACTGTTGTGCATGAAAAAAAGCCAGGGGCAATGTGTGGGAACAGAGGCACCTGTTATTAAAACTGGGTGTGAGTCTGTCTGTGTATGTGTATGTGGGGTGTTTTTATCTTTTTTCAGTTTTGCTGTTCATCAGGTTTTGCATAATAAACATGTGGCACAGAATGTGTCTCCCCACAAAAAAATTTAAAAAATAATCTCTTCTGATTTGTCTCCTTTTTGTCCTGCTTACCAGCATTGAAAAGTATGTGTTTAGCTTTGTTAATCATGCTCTAAGAAGAAATGAAAGGCCTTAACTCATGCAGAAAGGGGCATGTTATTATAAATAAGTTGTTACATATGAATATGCAGAACCTGGACTCATTTTCAAAGTGACTGTTAATGGAGAATTGGAGGACTGGAGCAAGTGGTAAGAATAAGGAAATCAATGGAGGCTGTGAGGAATTTCACTACTTGGTGGCTGCAGATGTTCAAGCAAGGGTAGGGCAGCCAAGGCGAAGGACAGCTGTTATGAAATTTGTAATTAAAACATTTGCAATTTGTGTTAAGACAATTAAAGGGCAATGGTGGCATGTCAGCTTTTTAAAAAAAATTATAACTAATTCCATCACTTGGTCATTTAGCAGCTAACCAGGTCATTTAGCAAACAAGGATGACTTGTATTGTTAGTCACCAGGACATCATAAACATTTAAAGAATATTTTTTTTAACTATGTGTTCTGTATGTGGGTAAATGTACCTTTTCAAAACAGTGCATCAAGGAATAACTCTGACACTGAAAAGACTACTAATAGTAGAAGTTATGTACCAAAGGACAGTACTAATATGTTTCTGTAGCCAAGGTTATGTTTTTTGTTGGTTATATCCAGAGAATGCCTGGCTGCCCTCTTGAAGGCATATTTACTTCTGTCAGTTCTTTCACATTCAGTGTGTGAGGTAGGGAACAAACTGGTTAAACAACAACTGACTGGGAAACAGGCCTTTAGTGCATCTGTACAGAACTTTAGCTTTAAAGCGCACCTTGTGCCTCTAAGGCTGAAATGTTCGTACAACAGTGTTTCTCTCCTAAGTAGCTCAAAGTAAGTTCAGTAAGGGGTAGATTGCTTCAGTTACGCTCGGTTCTGCTAATCCTTCTTCACCTCCTTTGCTCTGGTTTATGTATAATCCCTTCCCTCTCAGTGCAGGTGTCTGTTTCCGAGGAAGCTCATCAACATTTTTTGCAGAGAAGTCTATTTCTTCCAAACCCTATCAAGGCCCCATGACAGCAGGGCATAGGTTTGTTACTTGTTTGTCTGCTTGTTTGTTTTTCTACCTTTGTGCTACTATTCAGACCTCTTATTTTCCTGGATAAGCAAACAAGCATGTACATTGAACTAAACTGCACTGCACAGCATTTAAAGATGTTTCCTCAGAAACTACTATTGCGGTGCACACTCTTCCTTTCACCCCTGCCCTCTCTTGCTGTACACGAACACCTATGGAAATAAATTCGGGAAGTAAAGAGAGAGAAATCAAACTAATTCAATGAAATGCAACATTTCACATGAAATTGGGAGAGCACAGCAGCTGGACTTCTACTGACGTTAGCTGTCCTGTGATTGAGGCTGGTTTAAAGCCAGTGTGTCAGCTGCTTAGGCAACATTTTGTTCCTTTAAAGGCTCTCATGCCCTTGTAAGCTCCCAAAACTATCTCGTTTCTTCTCAGAGCATATGCTTTTGCAGGTATTGTATTACCTTCTCCTGTTCCATTATTTAGGAAGCATATAAATTAAAGTCAGTAGTTTGGACATTTGTTTCTTAGGTATATTGTAAAAAACCCTCTAGTTTCTCATTACTTCAGTCCTAAAAATCTGAGAAATAAATGTAGAGGTGAGAGAGCTAAACTATTTTTGAGGCTGTTTGTGCCAAAAGGAATTTAATGATGATGTCTTAGTCCCCCAAAACAACACCTCCAAAATTGAACTATATGGCCAAAACTATAGTTTTACATTTAAAAAATGTTACATGGAATTTTCTTCACTGTCAAGAAAGACACAGGTAAGCAAAAAGGGAATTATCTTCAAGCATATTCACTAATGAGCATAGAGTAGAATTCTAGTAATTCTAGTGGTAAAGGTGGGTGTTGAAGTCAATCGAAATTACTGTACTTAATTGGCAGGTTAAACATAGGATGGAGGTGCATTATGGTCTGTAACAATAGATATTTATTGCTTTTATACAGCAAAACATGCAATTTAGTCTTTATTGTTGGAATTAATGAGTCTTTTTCATCAATAACAATTTCAGTCCTGTAATTAACAGCAGATTATCTTTAGTAATATAAAAGACTTCTTGATTTCAAACTTGACTGTGAAAAGTAGGGGGTTTTGTACATCAGGAGAGGTGTTGGACTGAAGTTAGCATGAGGAAGGTAGACGGGATGTTTCCTTAAGTGTTTGTTTAATTGTTTAAGTTGTTTTGTTTTTTTCTTAATACCAAAATCAGTCATCGAAAGTTGGTTCTAATTGTAAATGTATTAAATTAAGTATATTTCCCTGGGTTGATACTGTTTTGCACTGTTTTGGCCACAACACCAACCTCCTTTCAAAAAAAAAAAGACAACAGAGAAGATAGGACCCAAAGAAAGAATGCCACAAAAGATGCCAATAGTTTCTCCATAACAAAAAGCTGAGTTAATTTCTCTGTTTAGTTTTATCTGTCCCTGTGCTGAAGCAGGATCTAGTGTGCTTTTTCTGAGTTTCACTTTGACCCTCACAAGCCTCTTTTGTGTCACCACAGACCCTTTGGAGCCAGACTACCACCTGGCAGAACAGGGTGTCTGTGCTGTTCTGATTAACTCAGCAGATGTTTTTCTATCCAGCAAAGGTATGTTGTGCCATAATCCTCCCATTTTACTACTCCTTTCTCATTTTTTATCACTTGGCTTATTTCCTCTGGCACTTCTTACTTTCTGTGTTTTTTATCCTCAATTCTCTTCTCTATCTGCAGATTTCTACCCCTTGATCTGTACCCTCTATAACCTTTCTGTTCCTTCCTTTCACAGCTCTACCACCAATTCCTCTTTCTTATATCTGCAGAAATTATGCCCCCCTTTTTTTTTTTTTCTTAAATACCTTCATTATCAATCCTTTCATTTTCTCACACATCTCAAATACTTAGCTGAAAATGGGACAGGTACAGCTCATCATGAGCCATTCAAAAGGGATACAGTGGTTGCTGAACCTGCTCTTAATAATTTGTCTTGCTGCCTATTCCCTCTTCTTTCTCCCTCTCTTTCTTTGTCCAGAGGAATCTCTGGGATTTTTAAAGAAATAAAGGCAGAAATCACACTCTTACACCTTTCTTACCTATCTGGGGGTTGACTAGAAGGATTTTAATACGTAAAATACATGTCAGCCATTAACATCAGATGGGAAAAGCACATGCAATACAGATCTGCAGTAGGTTCCACTGTCTGCCTGGAGAAAAGAAGCATTTTGACCTTGATGAGTGACTTGGCATGAATACGTGTCTTCTTGGATGAACTTCTGTTGCTGTGGCCAGCTCTTGGGTCTCACTGAGTTGCCTCAGGCAGGGGCAGTGCGTGAAGCCTAACGCTCTCTGTGCTGGTTTTGGCTTAAACCATGACACTGTCCACCCAGCAGAACCTGGTTCCTGTCTGCACTCTAATTACATAGCTGCATCTACAGAGCTTCATTTTGTATTTCCTCAATAGTCAGATTTCAACTTCCTGGACTTTGCTTCTTCTTAGGAGAAGTAATAGCCATGTAAACAATTTTTTTACGTGGAATGATGTGATGTTCATCTCTTTTTGTTTTTTTTGGTTTTTTGGTTTTTGTGTTTTTGATTAGACATGTTCAACCATAAGATGCTGGGATTATCCCAACAAGAATTGTCCATACATCTTTGGGGGAAAGAAAAGCCAACAGAAATATGGCACTGCTGTCATTGTAAGTAATTGTTTTGCAATTCAAGAACAACTACGAAAGCCCCAGTGCACTGTGTGCTTGTAAAGTAAATTAAGCCAGAGGAGCATGCTTCCACACACAAAACAATGGTGTCAGGGCAATGAAAACAGGTGAAAATGGGATTTTTCTGTGAGGCTGCTTTCATAAAGCAGCTGCTAAAAAAACTGATTAAGCACTAGGATATGAGTCTTACTTTCCACCAAGTCAGTAAGAGGTTTTCTGATTGTGAAGGTCCTGAGCTGACACCTGATGGTGATTTAAAGAGACAGGTGATTATCCACAAAGTGAAAAATAATGTGGCATTATTCCCCGAGGTATAAACTCCAATAGCAATCAGAAAAGAGATAGAAGGCTACTGTAATAATGGAGGGAGTGCAGTGCTGACAGTGGTGGAGATGAAGTGAAGTTGACAGGAGTTTCATTTCGGAGCTGGCTGCACTGATGTGGCTTGGGTAGCTCTCAGTCCCCACATCAGCTGTCAGTACCACCAGTCGATCCTGAGGGCCTCTCTCTACTCCATCCTCTCCTCTACTTCAAGCTGCAATTTACAATTAATATTTTAAATTATCCTGCTAGTTCTTACTATGTCTTGTTTCAAAAAGTCAACAAACAGGCTACAAAATCCATCATTATTTCATGGCCATGTGTTTTTTCCTTAGGTTGAGAAGAATGAACGGCTTTATTGCAGGCTACCATTCATTTTTCTGTGTTTCTGTTCTCTCTCTCTCTCCTCTTCCTCTTCTCTTTCTCCCCGTATCTCTCAGTATCAATGGATTATAACTTATGAACAATATTCCTGCTGCAGGAAAGGTAGCTACTGCTTATCTTCTGGGCTGGCAGTGAGAAAACTTATATAAGAAAATGAATGTGAAAGAAAGAAAAGTTGAAGATGAAATATTGTTAGAAAAAGAGGAAGATACAAAAAGTTGGCACGTTAAAATTATTTCTCTCTTTACTGTCCTCCTTATTTATGTTCTGTTACAAATACATTCTTAGGAAACAACAAGAATTTTTTTTTAATGGATATTCATTCCAGTTGTATTTAACTACAGACCTTTGTGTCCATATTTTAATTAAAAAAAATGCTCAGGAATTCCATGAGATTCTATCAGTTGCAGTAACCTCATATTGTGTCATTGCCACAGACATTAACATACATAGACATCAGTCTTTTGCCAGAAAAAAAGAAATGTCCATTGTTTTACACACCAAAGGAAATTTAAATAGATGAAGATTATTATTCTTGCCTTAAATTCAGGATCTTTGTGAATCACCATGATTGCAGATTTTTGCACTGATCCATATGAGGCAGAGATCTCTTATAGGCTAGGTTTGCATTCTACAGTATATGTGAAAAAAAGGAATAATATTCCACTTATTTTGTATGTCATTCATATATGCATGACCTGCTGTGCTGAAAAGCAGCAGTTTTCTTACCATCCTGGCAACAAACACACATTTTCTTGTAATTGTATTACATGAGATACATATTATTATTTCACCAGGTCAGTAGAGGTATAAAGTAAACTCTGGCTTAAAAAGAGGGGCCATAAGCACGTGGGATTCTGATGATATCAGCCTCAAAATTTCATGTATATAATTTATATGTTTTCCCTTTTTATTTTGAGTCATTTAGCCTGCAAATTTCATCCAATTATACACCTGAGTTAATTGTCTTGCATATTCTCTACTGTCAGTCATAAGGAGTGTTACACAAAGGTTAATAATAATAGTTTTGGCTTTCTGTAGTTCTCCTGCACCCTTGAAAAGCTTCAGATTTTCCCTTGGCGTTCTTAGTGCATGAAATATGTTGAGGCAGCATGAAACAAAGGGTTATCATTCTTAGCAGATACAGTGTTTTTTGCCTTGGTTTTCTGTGTTTGCCAGGAAAACTTTTTAACCGGTGCTGCCAAGGAGTGAATTTGACCTGTTTCATAGTCTTCTCACCTGTTATAGACAGAATTCTCATTAAATGCCTCGTATTTTTATTCCTGAAACATCTTGGAATTGCTGTAAGCATATCAATTGATAACAGAACACCTTTAAAATAAATTCAGTGTTGAATAAACACCTGTTCATTAAATCTGTAGCTCTCTCTATGCAGTTTGGTAGCAGATGCTGTTGATGATTATGATACAGACTGACAGGCAAGTTAGATACTAATGGACTGCACTACTGATGAGTCTGGATGTTCTAGAAGATTACATGACAAAAAGCTCTGTATTTCTCTCTGAAATAAAACAAACCCTTTCTGCATGGAGGACTGAAAAATCATTTTTGGTTTAAAACCATGTTAAGATCCAAACTATTATTTGATATTTGAACCAAACTGAATTCTCCAAGGATTCTGGCTTTTCCTGAGCCTTTTATTTTCAGATGTGTACTCCTGCAGAAAAGGATTTCTGGTCAAGAGAAATGAAATTTCAGAAGCACAGGTAGGAAATGGAGTTTGTCCTGATAATACTGAGCTGTCTAGACAATCCGAAAGACAGAGTTAGTCTTTCGCAAAAAGGCAGACAAGTTTGTACAATTGCCAAAAGGGAACCCTGAGTCAATCTTTCCTTTTTTTTTTTCCCCTTGTGGACTCAGAAGTAGCTTGAAAGTCATAGGAAGGGTGAGTAAAATTAAATTTTTCCACCTAAGAATTAGGCCTCAGTGCTTTGCTGCGTTGACAAAAATTTGTGTGGTGCAACCGCTAAGGGAGAACAGAATAGAATAGAATGCAATAATTTCATTGGAATAAACCTACAAGCATCATCTAGTCCAGGCACGAGTGTGACCTCTAAGAGATGAATCAGGAGAAAGCTCAGAGCAACGTATCTCCGGCATGAATGATACAGCCACTGAGAGACAACTCCACTTGCTCTTAGCCCAAAACAGCTTCTGTTCTGTTCTCTCAGTCACTCAGCAGCCTGTAGCTGCAGCGGCCACCTGCTATGCTTCCAGGTTTTTGCCATGAGTAAAAATGAGTTAGATCTGGTGACAAACACAGCTCCTTACTTCAGCTATGTCTACAGCCAGTCTGGAAATTATTTTCAATCCCCAAAACTCTGCTTCTGTGCATAAGGCTTAAGATTGAATTAATCTTAGGGAAGAAGGTAAAGCAATTAAATGTTGTCTTGAGGGGAGCCACTAACAGCTAAGAACCTGAGCTTCTTGGATTAAAAGTGAAGGTTCTTGCATGGGTAATTACTAGCATAAAACTGTGTAAAGTAAGCATAAGTGTTCATGTTTTCCAAAGGAGATTTGCACTGAGCCTACGCTGTTCAGAGTATTCAGCTATTATTTGGGAAATAATATGAGAAGTAAGGTGAAAAGGTGCCCTAACAATGTGAAGTATTCAAAGAGAGAAAAAGCCTATGAGAAACAGTGAGAGGGTTGCCTGAGTTAGCTGGGGACAAAACGGTGGAAGAAGGTCAATGTAGATGAGTGTGAAATGATGTAAAGAGATCTCCCACCCCAAACACTAACTTCACATGTGCAGTGATTTGGGAATGTGATGTTGGAGTTGTAATAAATAATTTTTTAAAAACTCCGTGCCCAGTAACAGTCAGAAGCAGATAGGATATTAAAAATTATTAGGAAAAGAATCATGATAAAAATACCCCTATGTCTGTATTTCAAATCATGGGACACTAACATCTGTTATGCTCTGCGCTACTCTTGTTTTTTTGTCTTCTCAAAAGTATTACACCTTCAAAGTGTTCAGGAAAGGGCAGTAATAATGATCAAAGGAATGAAATAGCTTCAAGTGAGTAAAGAACTACTATTCTGTCCTATAATTATACTCTTCCCAAGGCATTTCCTATGGGCTTCTGTTGGGGACAGGATGTTGGGCTGTGAGGACCTTTGATGTGGCCTTGTGTGGCAGTGCTTTGGCTCTGCTCTGTCTGTTGTGGAGGGAAGTGTATGGTAACCAGGGTAAACCAGCAGAGTTAAATTTCACTGAAACTCAATATTCCCCACTGCTTTCCTTTGAAGCAGTGCTGCTTCCCTTTTACAAGGGAAGTGTAAGAGTGAGTAAGGCTGTAAAGGAATTCAGATTAAGCACTGCCTCATCTTGAGAAGTTCAAACACACACCTTCCATCTCTAAGGGGATTTCCTCCCTAAAAGGCTGGAATTAAAGCTATTCTCCAAATAAATATTTAATCTAGTTTTTGAGTTGCATTTGGCTATGTCTTCATTAGCAAGCAGCGCAGCAGAACACGAGCAGATCTTTAGAGTGAGTCAAAAGTAACCCAGTTCATGTGCCAGGGGTGGCTCTAGGGATGAATCACGTGCTCAGGGACACAGTGGAGGGTTTCACTTCACAGCCATAACACTGATGCAACACTAATACTAGTACGGATGTACTCTGCGGGAATCTAGTTCTTAGCCCTGTGTCTAATCAGGCTAGAGATTAACAGGAGACTGACAAACCTTGTGTTTCTTTCCTCTGATACCACAATTATTCTTCTACAATAATTCTTTTATTTTTGCAGTACAGCAAAATTTGAATGGAAGAGCGCTGCAGAATTGTCTGTAAACAAGTGTCTAGGACAGTCACCAGAGGATGATAATATGAGTTTGAGTGCCTTTGGGTTGAGAATAGTGCTGCTCAGCAGAGTCCTTACGAGGTATTGCACTATTTCCATCAAATTCTCCTCTCAACTGCTTTAAGAATAAAGGTCTAATCCCATCTCTTCTGCCAAAAAAAGACGTTTTAGGCTACAATGACTAGATATTTAAGATCTTAAAGAGGTGGCATTAAAGAATGACCTCTTGCATTCTTCCTAAAAGAGTGAAGAAATGCAAGTCACTTCAATTTCTTTAATACTTTCAAAAATCTAGTTCTAATGCCTGTTAAATCTTCTCTGAGGTGCATAACTTTTCCAAAAATTACAGATGAACTTAATAGTTACACTCAGCATAAGAGACAAAATCGTGAATTTCACCTTACAGTTGTAGAATAGAGCCTTTTTTTTTGTTTTTAACAAAAAGGAAATAATAGCAAAAAATTAAAATAACATTCTGTCAAGGTCTTTCTGTCATATTTGACATCTTAAGATCTTCCAAACCTTTACATTGTGCTTTACATTACTCTTTCACTATTACACTTTACACTATTAAATGGTGAATTGTTAGAAAGAGATTTTCCTAAAATACATGTCAGCAGTAACTTGCTTATCTTCACCTGTATCTGGCTTACTTCATCTTGGATCTCAATGCTGACAGAAGCCACAACTGTAAGAACAAGGACCATTTCAGTTTGCAGGAGCCAGAATTTGATTCAGTAGCCGTTTGATACTTTCTTCACTGATTTGGATTTGGTACCATGGTGTTAAACCTAAAACCTGTTTTCACCCCTGTGAAAACACAGTTATTTCTTCTGTTGTTATATTTGCTGCACTTAGACTGTAGTTTAGAGACTCATTTGGGGTTAAGTCCCCATAGACCCTATTGCCTTTAGATACTAAACAAATACCTCGGAACAGTAACCCCCACCAAAATTACTGACGTAGGTGCTGTCTAAATTGTAGTTATTTCCTGACAAAGACTGTGAAAGTAAGAGCTTTAGCCATGAACACAAGGAATTTCTCTGCTCCTTATGGTTGGTGGTTTTTTTGATGGAAGGGTTTTTTCTGTTTAGTTGGTTGGTTGGGTTGGGTTGGGGTTCTTTGATTTGTTTGTTGGGTTTTTTTAACTCACAGCATTTTTCAGACTCTTTTTCACAACACAGTTCATTAACTAGCTACTTAAAAAAATATCACTTGAGAGTAGTACAAAAATATCTTTTGGCTTAGTTGTTTTGTTGCCAGGAAGTAGGATGGTTAAGTGCAGCCAGAGCATGTCCCAAGTTCCTAACATATCCACAGGAGTAATGAAGGCTTGTTGCACAGCACATCACTCATTGCATTAAATGAGGAATGACTCTCAACTTTTCTGGAGGCTTCCCACTCTAAGCAGCTATCTATCTTGTGTTATTACCTATGTTTTATCTGCTACTAAGTTTTCCCCTGGGAGAGGAAGCCGTCTGGTTGACAAAATAATGCAGTCCTCAGCTTTGATTTCAGTGGAGAAATATTTTCCCATTAATATGTGCTTGAAATAACTCAAAGAATTTGCTTTTAATTGCTTTCTAATAATGGTTTTGAGTGACCTGTAGTTGAAAAGACTTTTCTCTCATGTTTCTCCTTAATTGCAGCATTAGCTTTTTCCCCACAGTATAACCATGTGAAGCAAGGACAAATGCTGGATTCTGCACATGGGACAGTGTAATTCTGGATGCCTGGATATAAGTATAGACTGGGGGACAAAAGGCTGGCATGTAGCCCTCCAGAAAGTTATCTGGGGGTTTTGGTTGATGGGAAGTTCAGTACAAACCGTGAGTGTTCCCTGGCAGCCAAAAGGGCCACCTGGATCCTGGGGTGCTTTAAGCACAGTACAGATGATGGCTCAGAGGAAGAGCTTGTCCTGCTAAACCTCAGCATTGCTGTGGCCTCAGCTGGACTACTCCATGCAGTTTTGGGCTCCACAATATAAGTAGGATATAAGAACATATTGTGATGACCCGAGGTGGGCAACAAAGATGGTGAAAGGAAGGGAGGACATGAGCTGGGATGGGTGAGGATACTGGGTTTGTTCAGTTTGGAGGAGGCAGAGGGGTGACCTCGTGTTCGACAATTTCCTCAGGGTGGGGAACAGAGGTGGGGGTGCTGATCTCGTCTGGTCACAGGACATGAAGGAATGGCTTAAAGCTGCAGTTGGAAGTTCAGATATTAGATGAAAGGTCTTTACTGAGAGGATAGTTAAGCACTGGAACACACTCCCCCAGGGAGTGGTTATGGCCCCAAGCCTGTCAGTGTTCAAGAAGCAATGCTTTTAGACATATGGTTTAACTTTTATGTTGCCCTTTGTGAAGTTGGAAGTTGGGCATATTTATCGTTGTGGGTCCCTTCCAGCTCAGGATATTCTGTGGTTGTGTCATCCTGATACAATGGTAAACCTATCCTTTAAACCCATCGAAAGAGAATTCACCCTCTGCTGTGCATTTTTGTTAATTATATAGTTAAAATATATATTCATACTAATTACTGAGTTCCCCCTCCTTTACAGATTTTTGGAAAATAATGAGAAAACATATACACCAAAACCTCTGATAAGGAAAATGAGAATGAAGCAATACAAAATGTACTTTTTCAACTTTAATTTGTGTTTACTTATAAGAAATGCTTCTGTGTGTATTACTGCTTATAGCACTTTCACATAAGCTTAATTTACAGAGAAGTTTGCTCTAATATTTAACATAAGCCCTAAACACAGTGAAGAACAAGCTAACGCTATTCAAGTTTGAAATACAAAAACCTACATAAATATTGAGATAAATATTTTCTAATTTAGAAGGTATTTTGCAACTTAAATCTTACTCATTTTAACTCTGTCCTATTTTAAAAACATTTGTATAATAACTAACTCTAGAAGAAGACTGTTGAAAACAGTCAGTGAAAAACAAATTCTATTATACATATAGGTATAGCCACAGATCTTTAAATTTTGCATATTTCCATTGAAATCTCTGTGACATTAAGCAGCTGAGAAACTGGACCCTTGAAGTCCCTTAAAATTAGTCTACAATTAATGAAAATGTCACCAATTAGATTAATCTAAAGCAGCTCATGCTCCATTTCAAAAACAGCTGTTTGTATAACAAAAGACAAAGAAGTATAAATCCTCAAAGTTCAGTGGATGAGATATACTAGTAGTTTATGGATAAAACTAGCATTTACATTACAAGTCAGCATGTCCTTTGAAGTCCTTTGAAGTAAAAAAAATTAAATCCTTGTAGTGTCAAAGTCAAACTGTTCACAAAGAAAAGATACTTACGTGAAAGATTTTTAATTAGATATGAAAGGACAGAGAAAGAAGACTGACAAGTCAATTCTTTTCAAACTTGCTTTAATTTATGCAGTTGGTACCTTAAGCTGTGTCCAGATTCTCTTTCAAGTGAATCTCCAAAGGCAAGAGGAAAAATGGCTTTATTGTGTGTAATTTATGCTGGTTTGGATAAAGCTGGATAGAGTTTGACTGCAATAGATATTTTTTTTTTCTTTTTTTTAAATTCTGGAGAGCTTATTTACTGTGTTGTCAGTTTTCCTCTCTACACTTGCATGATTGGACTTGGATCAGGGAAGACAAAAATCCTGCTACCTTTGTGTGTCACCTCTTTCCTCTTTCTCACTGTTGTTGATACTTTATCTTGCTTCTGAAGATGACATATCATTGCAGTCATTGTGATTTTTCCATTCTAGACAGTCTGTTTACTCCCACTGGGTATTTTTTAAATTATGTCTTTAAAGAAAGGTCTTTCTTTTCGCTAACATCAGGCAGAAGAGACAGTAAAGAACAATTCCAAACATTAAATGCTCAGGTCCTTGGTTTCAGCCAAGTGTCTCAGGAAAGGCAGCATTTTATCTGTTAATTTTAACTTGATTTATCTTCATTGCTTATCTAGCTATTTAACTACTCTATTCACATTTAATGTAATTATGTTTTTCTTAAGGACAGCAACCTTTTGCCACAGCAGCATTGTGGTAGATCAGCACTTTCCCACTACAAAAGATAAACCATTTACTTTCAAGAGCTGAGTTTGCTTGAATAATCAGATAAACTTGCATACAACAGAGAAATCTGAGCATAACAAGGAACTTTAAACATCTTTATTACCACAGCCTCAGAGACATTGCTATGAAAGCAAGGTCTGCACTTTACCTCTCTTCTCATTGTTTTCTTTCCATATTACTTGGATTTATATTAAAAAATTGTTATAGTTAAAATTTGGACCTATAACCAATCACATATCCAGCAATACCTTTTTTGAAAATCATTTCCATACATGTTATTTTAAATCGGGAGAAGTTTATTTTTAGAAAGCCTAAAAATACACTTCAGTTTTGCATTACTTTTATGTATTAGATGAATATTATGGTATGAACATACTAAAACTGAGTGTGGAATAAATGGTATTGAACTCATGGGAGACTTGTAACTTTACTTCATGAGTATGAAGGATTTCTTTATTGATATAAAAGTACTTTTTTAGATGCTTGAGAACTGAACTGTAATTTGGAAGAAAACTCTATTCTACTGCTTCTTGTTACAAAGTAATTTAACAGTGGATTTTTCCCCTGCTACTTGCAGTTGTAGTAATCTTTCAGAATATAAAAGCATTTATTAACTAAAGGAATAAACTGAATTTAAAATTTTGGATCTTTTGACTTATCCCTCTCATGTAAACTTTGAGGACTCCTGTAGTTAAACTCTGGGAGCTACTGAAACAAAATTAAAGTTCCAATCAATTCCTGTTTTCTTGCAGAAGGAGAAAAGAGTGAAGAGAGTTTTTGACCTAACGGCAATCTAGAAACCATGCCATCTTAAATCTTTTAATTCCTTTTTGATTCTGAATTCCTGGGCAAATCCAAAATATTTAAAAAAATAAAAGAAGGAAAAGAAGGCATTTGAAATATCTGTTGGTAAAGATGCTCTAATTAAATTTGGATTCAGGGAAGGTGTCCAGTGAAATTAAGATTATGTGATACTGTTTTTTAGAAAGGACTGATTCTGTTTTTCAGACTCTGCTACAGAGACCCAAATGATACTATTCTTCAGTTCTGTCTTTTTGGGGAAAACACACAGAACCCCTGCAGCTGACCCTATTCAGCTTCACAGGAGTGGCTACGAACACATATAATTGCTTAAAGTAGAGGAGCTCCTCAGAGGATGTTATTCAAGTGCTGCCTCTCTCTGCATTATATATGTGTAGATATTAATGTTATATAGCAAGTCAAGGAACACACAGAGTTTTGGTATTACTCTAGAGGGTTTCAGAACTTTACTTGAGTAAAAGATGAATAGAAAACAGTAAAGAAAACTCAATGTTTTTAGACTACTATGAAATCCATTTTACGTTGTCCTATTTGAATTGGAATTCTGTAGGTAAAGTAAATTTCTCAGGGTACAAGTTTTTACAGACCATTTTAGTTATTAATAGCCAGATAACTAGACATCTAGAAAAAAAAGAGAATGTATTAAACATGAACTTAAATTTTATTTTTTGCTATATCTGTGTGGGAAAATAAAAGGAAAAACTTTCATCTGAATGATGGTCGGTGTCATAGCATTTCAGTGTGCCCCATACACACAACTTTTCCGGACGTTATGAAATCTGGATGCGGTATATAAATATCAACAGTTGTTTTAGTGTATTCCTGTCTGATTTTTTAAAAAAAACCACACTTTTTTGCATTTTTTAGATATAAATGTTTGTTTAATATTTCATATATGACTCACATGTTTAGAAAGAAGAGTAAATAAAAGTGAATTCTCTACCTTTCAGTGGTTCATCACCCATCAGAATGAATTAAAATTATTTGCTTCTGATTATGAGTGTAACATATATATATTCTTATTTCTTACAGCTTTGGAAAATTCTCTTTACCTCTAATTCAAAAGTCTATGAGACTGAACAATGGTTATGATCCTGTTAAAAATTAGATTTCTACTTTTTTTCATCATTTGTTTTGGTTTTTATTTTAGATTGATGCTGGTATTATTTGCTACAGCAGTAAGTTTTTTTTACAGAACTACAGTACCACAGAGCTGATAATTTTTTGTCTCTTTTTCTTTGGCTGGACATCTGGTGGCCATTAACAACCAAGAATTCTGATGTGTTATTCATCTGCGCTGATATTGCACAAAGGATTTTGCCACCTGTTCGATTTTTATTCACTGAATAAAATTATTGTATTTAGACAGGAAACTTTTACTACTTTTGAGTTAAGTGTAAAGGACAGTATCAGAATGTGTAGTTCAGCAGGCAGTGCTCACAAAACATACTAAATCCCACAATTTTGAATCTCAAGAAGTTTAGATCTTCAGTTAAGGTTTGCTTGCAGTTGTTTGGAACTGCACATTTGTTTACAGACATGGAGTACTGCATTGAGCAAGTCTCTGTCTCAGAAAGTATAGCTGAAATTTTCCCCTCTGATATGTGAAGGTTTGCATTTTTAGAATAGAAGGGATCCCATGCTCTGGCCGTACTATTGATGATCTACAAGGTGGCACGGATTATTCCTCATTAATCTGAGATCATGATTACAAACACTCTGAAGATAATGAAGGAACGAGCCCATGGCCAAACTTTAGGGAAACAGGGTTGCAGAGCTATCACCTGTATGCCAAATGGAACAAGAGGAGGTCTTTTAAAATGTGGTTTAGGAATTTATAATGGAAATCTAGTCTACATAGCTCAAGTAAAGAAATGTCATCATAAAGTTCAAGGATCCAGTGAAATTTGGTATTATATCCAAAATAATGCTGAAGTTTCCCAAGTAGTTAATACACTTAAATGCCTTTGAAAGCTTTCAGAGGGTGAGCATGCCCAACTCATTTCGGATTTCTAAATTAAGGGGCTAATCACACAGGAGGTAATGCTCCTTTTTGATCAATGCTGAACAAGAAAAGCTAGAAGTGGTTTAAAATGTACAAAGTCTAAAAGTTCAAAATGTACAAGTCTAATGGAGATGAAACACTGAAATTTTGTGCGAAAAAATAAGGTGTTATCGCTGTACTTAAAGTTGTGGTGGCTATTTTGATGTGCTCAGCATCAGAAAGACTAATGTCTTGGGAGAATGTAGGTCACGTCATCCTGTGTTAAGAAGGAACAGTATTTTGCATATTGGGAATAGCATAGATTGCATTTATGTATTATGTATGTATATATAAATATTTATGTATGTGTGGAATCCTGAGATAGATTAAGACATTTCTTAGGCATTGATAAAGTAACAAACATCCCTGCCCTCTCCAAACTCTGGAATAACTGTAATTTCAGAACCCTACAAATTTTGCATTAAGCTTTCATTTCAATTAAATATACATCTTAAATTTGCTTTGGGGTTGTTCTTAGCTCTAAAATAAGGTGTAAGGACAATGAAGATCTCAGTTAGATAAATAATTTCACTTGAGTTTTGGGGTATGCTCTCCCTGCATACTTACAGAAATTATTTACAATTATACACTATTTCCTGTACAGAGGTGACTGAAAGCGTTAGAGCCTATGGCAGTTAGGGTGTCTGTTACCCATTTAAAAACTCTAATTTGCATTTACATATCACAGAATCATTAAGGCTGGAAGAGACCCCCAAAGTCAACTAGTTCAGCTGTCAACTTAGCACCATCATAATCACCCCTAAACCTATCCCCATATATATGTAAAATAGTAATACTAAACCTTTTGTGCCATCTGAAAAAAGTAACCTTTCTCTATTAAGTCCCCTATGCAACAAAAGTGACATATTAAGATTAGAATGGCTTCAGATGTTGTAAATTTGAAAGCTGTCTTCCATCCCTGGTTATAATCTTTGCTACTTCTATTCACAGGGAAAAAAAAAAATAGTTCAAAAAGGGAAAAGAGTCATTGTAGATCGTCTAGTCCAAACTCGTCTAACTTCAAAGCTAAATTAAGGTGCTCAAGGCCATAGCTACACAATAAGTGATTCCAATGTTACATTTCTTTGATGTTTCTATGTACAAAATAGAACTCAAATTTACTAAGAATTTTGCAAAACCTGTTTGATGTTTTAAAAGTATGAGCAAGGTGTGTTGGCTTAGATTTTATTTTATTTTACCTCTAATTTATTTCACAATCCCATGAAATAAACAAAATAATTGTTGATTTATGAAGACAGAACCATACTGTTATGACAAAAGCCAGAGCAATCTTTTGATATCAGCATTCTAAGACAAATGATAGATCACACAGCAAAGTCCATAAGAAGTATAGTTCACCAAGGCAGACAAAATTTGGTTAACTTAGTCTAAAATACAATAAAAATGTATCTTCTTTCTTTCATCATAGGTAGAACCCATCATTTTGAATTTCTTGAAATTGAAAGACAACTATGTCAGTACAGCTGTAAGATAGTGGAACATCTTTTAACTAAAGAATGAGATAGAGAAGACACTACAAGGAATATAGGTACAAAGTCTTCCTCTCTACCAACAGATGCCTTTATTTCTCTGAATTGATTTTCACATAGCTGTTTATGTGCAGAATTACCTTTAATGTATTTTTGCCTCAAATTCAATCTCTTGATCAGCTTCCCCAACAGAACGGATTTTTAATCTTTGTATCTGGCATCCAAAAAACCTTCATTTCCATGCTGTCACACTGTTCTTCGAACACTTCTTCTAGTATATTAATAGGGCTCCTTAGATGTTTTCTCCCACTTACTGGAACCTATGCTAAATCAGATATGTATCCATTTCTGGAGGAAAAACAAAGTTTTTTTCTGATCTTTTTCAACCTTTGAAATTTTAAATGCTACTTCTAAGTCATATTATTACTGCTTGGTATGAAGATCAGTAGAATTTAAAGAGTTGTCTTGCAAATATTGCAGATTTTTTTTGAAAGGCTGGACCACTCCCTTTTTAAATTTTCTTCCACATAATTAACATAAAACAAGGGTACAGCTCCATTCACTCCACAGAACTGCATGAGACAAAATATTTTAAATTGGTAGCCAGTTCTCTATGTTTCAAAGTATTTTGAAATCAAAATATAGTTTTAGGTTTAATTTTATCTTTAGCTACCTACAGAAAGAACTATCTATTTATTCCTCTTGAGAACGCAGGGATCTTACAAGGTATTCAAAGCTGGATCACTGCATAAAAAGTACCCAGTGTTGCTTTCTCTGGAGTAAAACAAAAATTTTACTTGAAATGATACTTAATTACCTCACAAGTGAAATGAAACATGAAGTAACAGACTAAGATATCATAAAAACATTTTTATTTGAATTTACATTACTAGTATATAAGAGGTTTTGATATCTGAAATAAAGATGATATTCTTAAGGAAAGGTGTCACAAGATCTTTCTTTTAAAATGTCATCTATTGACTATGGAAACAATAGATGTGATTTTTAATATTACATCTTAACTGGAAGGGTTAATTCAATGTGTGACACCTGAACTTGTTTTCTCAGAAGGTGGATTTATACCGCTGTATGTAGTGTAACACAAATGTGGTCATTCTGGAGATACAGTGTCCGGAATCTGCCCTCAGTAACAGCTACCTTAATGGGCCGCGGTGGCACTGTGGTGTCTTCTTAGGTCACAGATTGGCCTATGATTTTGTGATTATTTGTATGTAAGTATTGTATCTTCATTCATTTTAACAGTTATACTGAATTGTGACCTCTGTGAACAAAATACATCTACCTTTAAAAAAATTATTGGTTTATGGTTTTTTTTTTTTTCAATTTATAGATAATATTAAACTTTCTAATCTGTCCTGGACTCAGAAGACTGAATATGTTTTCTTAGCTCGTCTATTCCTTCAAGGATTTAGACTCTGAACAACGAAAAGAATCAGTGTGGACTTCACTTGGAAAGTTTGAACTTTAGTAAAAATATGCCCTGCAGATTTCACTAGCTTTAAACTGGATTTCATCCAAGATCTTGCGAGTTCCCATGTGCTGAGATTGAATGATAAAAGGACAGACTGCACGAGATTGTGCCTCTTATTACAAGGCAATACAGATTCAACACAGAAACAACGTTTCAAAATAGCTGATTTCTACTTAGATGGCAAAATACCTTATTAAAAAGTTATTTCAATTTTTTTGTATTTTTTTTTTAAAGTAATAGTATATTTACAGGTAGAGAATATTTATTAAAACCTGCACCTTCAGTTTCTGTGCTGGCGGTGTCTAAAATATAAATTCATGCTCTACTTCTTCAGAAATCAGCATTGATCTTCCTTTAAAGGTTGTTGAGACTTGTTGAAGACAGATACAAATAAATATTGGATAATGGCACAGGTCAGAGAAATTGTAGTTTTATCCATAGGGGGATTCACAACATATAGGTTAAGTTTTTGATCCATAATTCCACCCCCAAGAGCCACCGTCTCCACTGACTATCTGAAGGCTTTATATTAGCTTGTAAACACAGCTCCTCACTCCAGGACTCTTAAGTCTGGTAAACACCGCCTAAAGGATGGACAAGTTTAAGAGGTGAGTTGAACTGCTGCAGAGGTTCAGGAGCAGACTGTAATTCATTCCTTGTATGAAGGCCAACTACCATGCTCTCATGGAATAACTCTGACTTAACCCTACTTCAGATTCCTGAAGAACCTTCCCTCTTCCTGTGCTCCCTTTCACAGGTACAGTGAGGGTTTAGAAAGTCAAAAACAGAACAGGGAGTTCTGTTTTCCGTGCGATTGCATCTCTTTTTTAGTTTAATGGTTTTCAGCAAGAGAAAGGCTAGATTTTATAGGAGCTATATTTCCTTAAATCTTTCATGGCTTAAACTAGCATTTTTTTATGTGGTTTTTGTTTGCAAAAGTTTCTTATCACTGCCAGCTTTTCATCTACTAAAGAAATCAAATTTGTTCTGCTTTCATAACAGTACATTATGAATACCACATGGTGTCTCTGGCATTTGCTATTTTGTAAATTAGTTTAGAAATACCTATGGCGTTTCTTAGTGAAATGGTTGTCAATAAAAGAATTAGCAGTGATGACATTCAGATATTTATAGAACCCACTGCCATTCAATAAAATGAGATTATAGAAAAAAGAAGCCCCTGTGGATTAAACGCAATGTGCAGCTGATCAGTTATGTGCTAAAATGTCCCATTATTTCATAATATATATTCTGTTAGTAGATTCTGTCTTGCATATCTATGAATAGCTGCCAAAGCGTTTCATTAGCTAAATGAACCATAATAGAGAGTAGGTGACATGTGTGTGTAGGTAATCATTTATGTAGTTTGAAGTGAGATGTGTTACCAAGTGACCATGTTGTTACATGACTTTTCCTTATCACTTCTAATCTTTCCAAAAGCTGATGAAAAATTCAGCACTCTTGGTAATAGCCTGGTTGCTTTCAGCATGTGGGACATCAATTAGTGCTCCACTTCTAACGAGACGGGGCGGGATGAGCATGAGGTTCTGTGGTAACTCTGAGCATTGTATTTCCTGCTCTGGAGACTGCACTCAGAAGCAGATCAACTCTGAATCTGTGAGGCCTAGACAATAAGTTCTTTGGCCCTCAGTAAAAGCAGTGGATAATCCGCTCTATCAAACCATTTAAGCATAGCCTGTTTTATTTTTCCCAGATATATGAAAGTTTAAGGCTGAGCAGGAGCCAGAGGCAGGAACCCAATAAAGTCATGGTCAGAGCTGCAGTAGTAATCCCAGGGAAAGGATCAATAGGAAAACTATTAATATTGAATAGCAAAGATGACAGGACAACACATAACTCTAGAGATGTAGCTAATACTCTACCATCTTAACCTATGTCAATGCAAACATTTGGTAGTTTTCTGTCATCAGTGTAAGAGACAGTCAGTGTAGTTCATTGAGGAGCCTGGCTCAGATTTGAAATATACCATTGCAGTCTACATTCTTCAGTTTAAATAACATTAAAGTCCCACAGAGGTGTTTTCTTTTCCCCCTTGATTGATGGAAAACTCTCAGTTTTAATAGATGCTTAACATGCAAAAATTTTTGATAAAGTTTTTTATTTGCTGTTGATCGTATGCCTAACTAATATAAGAGGAAAGTAATTCCCACATTGATGTTTGTTGCTTATATGACCATTTCTAATATATCAAAGTGTATATGAGTTGTTTAAAGTCTGTATCTGAATTTTTCAGATACTTTCTATGGATATCTGTTTTCAGTTCCTTACAACTTTGTTACAGTTTAATCAATTTAAGCAGATATTTTTATGAAGATATTTCTGGCATATAAAGAACATTTCAAGGAATAGTTCAGATTAAAATAATTGACATTTCTGAGAAGCAAGTTAGGAGAAAAGTATTCTTACATCCATGTTAGGAAAAAAAAAATAGTTCAATTTTATATTTAAATCTTTTTTTAAATTCAAAATTAAATAGTGTTTTAATAGCAATAATGTGACTTACCCAGATTTAGTCACATTATAAAAAGTACAAAATGTATTTGTTGCCCACAGAGAGATATTTTTATATCTTATCTAAATTACAAGAAAGTATAATTTTGTAAGTTTTGATAGGACTGTAGAAGACTTGCATGCTATTTCCAGGCTTTTCTGTTCCTGCCTTTTCCTCCTAGTTCTTCCTCTAATCCGTTAACATCTAAGATTGGGAGTAAAAGAGCTGAAAAGACTTGGTAAGAGTCTGTCTTCATTAATAATTACACCTGCTCTAGGTAGCTAGTGAGCCTGAAGAATAAGAGGATGGATGTGACAGGAAAGGTGAGAAAGGAGCAATGGATAGATTTGGGACTGAAAGGGAGAAAAAGTTGCAAGGACAAGAGTTAGGAAGTATGTGAGCAAAAATGGTGGACCATGGTATATATCAGTACAAGGCTGGGAACTGACCAGACCTAAAGCCGAGAAGATTGGGAGCGTTGGCTGGGATTGTAGGAGGAGGTAAGCAAGTATGCTGTGTGAGGGCAAAATCTAGAACCAGAACAGGGACAAAAGGCAGTATAGAAGGCTGTGGAGTAGGCTGAAGCATTGTTGATCACTGCAGAAAATTTGCTTTCAAAACCCAGAATTAAATGCACAACAGATTATATCTTCACTTTGCTGCTCCTAGCATGGAATGATGGAAGAAAAATAACAAGTGTGGAAAATAGGATTTCAGGCTACAGTTGCAAATGATATAAAAACATATTAATTTAAGAACTCTAGCCAGATCAGTTCTGACAATTCTTAACTAAGGTCTGAATTTTGAACCCGAGGTTGGTTTTTTTTAACCTTTTTTGCTATTACTTTTCATGTTACTGCACAATACAGATTCCTATTTTGCCCATTCAGAATCATAGACTGAGATTTTGGTCTCTTGTGGTTCCTATGACAACACACCCTACTCAGTGTTTCTGTAGTTTTCTAATCTAGTCAGCGGGTCCTTTTTCCTCCTTTTGTGGTTTACCTGTTACACGGTAAATCGGTTGACATGTCCAGATAGACAGCAGAGACTGCTCACTTCTTAAACATAGAACTCATAGAATCAACTAGAAACATTAAATTATGTAGCTGTAACTGTTGATTTCAGTGCCATGGATGTATGAAGATTTCAGTATCAAACCATTCTTGAGCAGAAAGTACATTCCCCCAGTCACTTCTGACCAGTGGAGAAGTAGGTTGTAAGGATTCAATGCATATCAGGTTACATGATGCTTCTCTAAAACACTGAAGTAGTCTTAGTTGTGGCAAGCTGATATTTCACAGTTGAAATCTTGGCTGAGTGTTCCTATTTTGATTTGAGAAATTAGGAGTGATAACACCTGCCGTGATAAAACAATCATTGATTAAATAACATCAGAATGACACAGTCTCCTAGCAACAGAGAAATAAAAAAAAAAAAAAATTAATAGATCAATAAGGCATCTGTAACTGATTTTTCTGGGGAAGAGATAGAGATAGTTCACCTGCAATCTTTTTAAAGAAAAAAAATTGCTGGAAAAAAAGCCGTACTGCAAAAACTAACATTATAGCATCCCAGCATACAGTTTTGAAATTTCTTTTTCTCTCACTTCCTGGTTTCAGGGTCTATTCCTGCAGTGGAATAAGCTTTGTAACGTGCTTAATAGATGCTGGCATTTGGTTTTGCAATAGAAAATATAATGAAAAATGTAAGTAGTGCTACTTCTACTGTCCTGATTTTTTCAGAATACAGGCCAGAAGAAAGGTATAGTTCTCTGCCCAGAACACTTCATATTTAACCATGAGAACTTTTTTCTGTGCAAGATCTACATGAAGAAATCATATTCCCTCCAAACTTTTATATATTTCTATCTCATAGATATGCCATTGATTTTCAAGTGAATAGCATCGATGGATGCAAAAATCTTCTCACTGTGAGGACCCCAGTTTTAAGAGCTTCACCTTCTTCCTTTTTCAGGAACAATGCTGATTTTCCTTTAAAAACTAGTGGGACTGAAGGACCATTTATTTCTAGCCTGTTCTCTTAAAGACAAAATTCTGCTAAAATGCTATATAAAGAACACTTTCTGATGAACACTGAATGGATCTGATCCTGGGGGTCACAATCCTGAAAGCCCTATTCAGTGACAGCTAATTATTCAAATCTAGTGAATACTAGATTTGAATCTAATATTCAATCCCACTAGTGAAATCTAGTGAAAGCTTCTCTTTGTTTCCTACCCTATGTCAGCACCTTGCAACATTCAACCTTTTCCCCATCCTCTTGCTGCTACAAAACCTTTAGACTTTTTCCTCATTTGCATTTTCTGTCAATTCCTCTTCCAGCAGAAAATAGACAAAAAGTCTAAAAAACAATAAACACATAAAAACCTCAGACTTAAGATGTCTTACCATTATCATTTTTCTTCCTTTTCCTTTTTTTCTTTAAAGGACATATTACAAATCTGTTTTCCTAGATAGCTCGTGACATAACTCTGGTCTCTCATAACTAGTTTTCATTTGATGCATTCAGATTTTATTTTCATCTTTGTTACCTGGGCTGAGGAGAAAATGAAAAAACTGAGTAGGTATTTGCCATCTCCCAAATGGCAGCACTGTAATGGGTTTTGCTCTCTGATTGACAAAAGATTAATTACAAGAGTGCAGAGAAATGGAAGTTACCTTCTAATTCAAGCTATCTTTTCTGATGCTGTATTAATGATGTAGTACAGTGTTCTTCCTGCCACCTGAAATGTATTATGGGAGTATCTCTATTTCTCGCTTTTAAAATCCTACAAGAGTTATCATGCTATGTCTTATCCAGGCCAGAGACCACCTATATTACTTTTTCATTTGTAGGAATTTACTTTGTCACTTCCAAATAACTTCTATTTCTGTGCTGGTTACCCACAGAGATGTTGTTACACTATCTCTCAAAAAAAAATCTGAGTGCTAGTTGGAGAATACATCTTAATTCCAGACAGTCTTGCAATTTACATACCACACATGCCCTTGTTATCTGTTACTATCTCATCCTGGGTTATTATTAGGCTCTATCACTTTTGCCTTGGACATAGAATAGTAGGCTGCAAGTGTTTGTTGTCAGCTGTTGAGAAATAAAAATATAGTTTGAAACTCTTTGGTTTTATTAAACGAAAAAGAGCCTCAACTAAGTTTTGACTAACTTTTTCCTATCTGTGTTAATTTCAGAGTTATTACTGGAAGAATAATGACATTTGGATATATCAGGGTAATTACCCCATGCTTTGGCACATTCAGTTTTCCACTGTTTTAATTGAATGGTATATAGAAGTATTTAATGTGTGCTAAAGAATGCATCATAAAAAAGCCATTACATGTTCTAACATCTGTTGGTATCTAAAGATCTCATTTTTTACACCCTTCAGGGCAGTTCCATTTTGCTCTTTCTAATTCTAATATAGACTAGAAATATTTTTTGACTGAGATCTTTGTCTTGTTTGTATTCTCTTAAATCTTCCTTAGGCAATTGAGGCTCTTATCTTTAGACTTACTGCAAACAAACATTCTCAGCTCACTTTAGACACAGTTGCAACCAATTTTCTGGCCTGTGTAGGGTTCATCTTATTATGTCTACATTTTAGGGCTACTGGTCCTAGTTTTTGATATGTGTCCCTGTTTCTCCAGGCTAGCCATTTTGAAATGCACCAACTAACATTCTCTCCAGGGAACACACCCTGATGGTACCTATTTCATTATTGCTTCTGATTTAACGCAAAATATTGCAGTGAAGTGGTAAATATGTGAGCCATGTGTAATGGGATTACCATCTGCAACGTTTATGAATCAGTCACAAGCCTTTCCAGCCTCCTCCTCATGTGATTGCAAACTACATATGATTTTAGTTGTGTCTCATTCTTCAAGACCTGGATAGATGAGTCATTGGTGCATGACCAGATCCTTC
The DNA here is from genome assembly GCA_013397565.1 of Ptilonorhynchus violaceus. NCBI lineage: Eukaryota > Metazoa > Chordata > Aves > Passeriformes > Ptilonorhynchidae > Ptilonorhynchus > Ptilonorhynchus violaceus. The sequence continues at coordinate 756,688 of VZRJ01011668.1, read as the reverse complement.
ATTCTGGTATAAACAGTAATCTAGAACTTTCAGAATATGGAAGCACATTTCACCGATACAAACCAATGTGTCTGCAGGTCATAATGGATTGCATTTGCAACTGTGTCTGTAGGGAGGGCATTTTGGATCTTGAAAAGTAGTGATTTAAATTAATTTCATATTGGTTCATATATTTGCTATGGCCATCAGTAGATCTGGAAATTTAGATGAAGAGAGAAACATTTGAGATCTTTCTCTGTGTGTTATTCAATCCAGGTGTAGCCTGTCACTGGGGAGCTGTCAGTTTTTCCTAGTAGCAGGAGCTTAGTTTGGGGCAAGAAAGTCCACTATAGGCATGACTGTATCTTCCCCACACTTAGTTTATGGCTCCTGGATTGATGATAACAGAAATAAGTAGCTGGGACCCCAAAATGTGGACTTGTGATGTGAGCAAAGTGGAAAAATAACTATTAAAGAAAAAATAGGACAAAAATTGCTGCAACACTTGGCATCAGTTCTGATTTGTATTTATGCCATTATACTTTCTTTATGAGAACTTTCATTTTTTCCCTTCAACAGCACTACAGATAATTATGACATTTCTCAAAGTGAAAAGAGGGATTCCTATTCCAAAGTACATTTATGATATTTTAAAGTAAATCTGTGGTTTAATAGTTCCAAATGCTTTACTGGTCTGTACACTTGGTTTCCCAAGTACATAGCTCCCCGTGGTATTCTCTCTTTAATTCTATATGTACTCTTTCCTTGGATTTTCTATTAAGTGGATCCTCCAGCAAGATGATTAGTAATGACTGAGTGTCATCACCAGTGTGAGATCATGTGAAATTTAGATGGAATTTAACACTGGTCTAGTAATTTATATTTTCATTAAAATGTTTGAAAAAAAGTATATTCAGTGTAATATAAAAAAGATAAAAAGTTTCATACGTTCATAAATAATATTGCAAATGTATTTCCAGATGAAGAGTAAATATGAGTATGGGGAGTATGTAGAAATTAGATGGTTTCCAAGGTAAAAACGGACAGATTCACATATGATCCAAATTTGGATATTGAAATGTAGTGTGAAGAAGAAAGGCTCATACTTTGTTTAAGGAGAAAACTCACAGCACAGCTGTGAACAATCATTGTGACAAGAAAATTGCCGTATATCAGAAGGCTGAGAGGGTTATACCATGAAACTCTTGAGCATACAGAATGCTTTTCATGATGTTTTGTTAACAGTAAGTATTTTTTTTGCAGAGGTGTTTTGAAGAAGTTTCTGAAAATAAATGGATTTAGTTTTTATATATGATTATATTTTTAATAATTTGTGATTTACCCATTTATATTTTCTTTGATTAACAAGCTTAGTGTCTAGAAACACAGTCTTTCAAAATATGTGCCATGTAGTTTAGAGGAAATGTTTCCAATCTTTATTGTGTTTTTGAACTGCTTAATCCAGTGTTGTGGAATTGCGACTCATGGTGTATGTTTGGTCACTGAAATTCTTTGCCTGGATGAGTCAATGTCTTCAAATATGATGATAACAAATGATGTTTATATGATTCATAATTTCTGAAATCTGAAACTTTGCCGACCTACTAACATTTACTAAAATGAGAAGAAATCAACCAGAGAAGAATCATTGCCACTATAGGGAAGAGTAATTTTCTGAATTATAAGAATGTTCTGAAGTGAGAGAACTGACAATTGCAGTAATTGTAAAAGAACCAAAAAACCCAGAAGACAAATGATAGAGCTACAAAAAAGCAAAATATAAATAATTGCCATTTTTTAGCCCTTTTTTTTTTGACTAAAAAAAGTATTCTTTCGGTTTGGGCACTAGATTAAAACTATAATTAGTAACACTTTTTCTGAAAAAGTGAACCTTAATTATGTTTCACATCTTGTAACACCATGAATCAACTCGTTACAAAATGACAGCAATCTGAGACTTCTGAAAGAATGTACCGTAAAACAACAGAAATTGTCCTCATTAGAACTTATCACAAGTTTTTTGACTTTTACTGCTGCACTGATTTAATACTGTTCTCTGATTATAACAGTGCATATATTTTTTCCTTCTTAAATATCAGTCTACTGCAGGGAATTCTGGAGTTTGATGTATGTGGTAGCAGATGATCTTAATAGAGATTACAGCAGACAAATTGTCAAATGTGTTCTTGTGATAAGACAAACCTTTAACAGCAGACTTCCCTTTTCATAGATTTGACTTTGACACCATCAAAAAGTAAGTACGTGCTTAAATTTAGAGGAAAATATAGAATAGAAAAGAAGCTATATTATGAAATGTGATGCACAGTAGTGAATAATTTATATTTTATTTAACCAAAGAGTATTTAGCATTCTGCTTTTGCTGGTTTTCTCTCTGTGCTTGCCTATATTTGTCTGTGGTGAATTTTATATATTTTAAATTACGGGTATTAACTATTGAATATTTAGTAAGAGAATTAAATCTGGACTACACACCAGAACCATCATTTCCCTTTTCCCTTGTTAAGAGCCAATCTTTCCCTTTAATGATGAGGAAAACAAATGTTTCTGACCATGAATAAGAGAACAACATGAATAGGATATGGAAGCACACAGGATGTGTTATAATCTGACCATCAGTTTATATTACTGAAATACTACTGGCAAGCCCTTGGACATGTTGCTCTAGGCCATTAACACTCAGTCACACTGCTAATGAGTTATCCTCTCCAGAAAAGCATGTGATGAATGTCAATACTGAAAATCTAACTTGCAAATCTCCTTTGATGTGAGACTTTTTATTGCTGGATTTCATATATGCCTCTTTCTCACAATGTGCAACATAATGTGCAACAGTTCAATATTTGGAGCCTGACTCTTTTAGGGACAAATCAGCCCCATATCTTGGTTGGAATGAGTTAGAGGCATCTTTTTACATGAGCTGAGTATTTTACTGGGAGTTAAATTAGCTCAGATTGTTTGTGGAAATTAAAGAGAATTGTTCATTTTATTTTCTTTCATTGAATTTTTTAAAATACTGGATCTTGATGAAATCCCAGATATACTTTGTGCATTTTAAAGTCCAAATGCTTTAAAAATTGTCTGTTACAGTCTACTGAGTCTGTCTGGAGTGGAGTGGATTTTCTTCCTGGCAGTCCGTATGGTGCTGTGCTTTTGATTTGTGACTAATACAGTATTGCTAAAACACTACTGTTTTGGCTCTTGCTGAATAGTGCTTGCACAGCATTGAGGTATTCTTTCCCTTTTTTTTTTTTTCTTCCCATTTTTCCCACTCCGTCCCAGCATCAAGTAGGCTGGAAGTATGCCATCAGGACAGCCAGCTTGAACTGTCCAAAGGGATATTCCATACCATGTGATGTTGTGTTCCATGACAGAAGCTTGAGCAAAGGAAGAGGAAGTGAAGGCATTTGTAGCTATGGAGTTTTGTCTTTGCAAGTAACCATGACATGTGCTGAGGCCCTGCTCTCCAGAAAATAGTGGAGCATCTTCCTGCTCAGTCTGCTACTAGTCAGATTCTGATTTTCACTTTTGAGAAGTTTGACAGTATTTCAGAAGCTACAGGAGTTATTCTTAGGCTTACAGAAACAGGGACTCTGTGGTCTTCCATCTTGTAGTCCATTAAGGGCAAGGAAAAGAGATTCAGCTTCCCTGGTAAACTTTCCCTCACCTGGCTTGGCTGCATTCAGAAAATATATTGTGTCAAGAATGAGCTGAAGTTTTATTATATTTGTCTGAATAGCTTAAAATTAAGTTCTTCAAAAACAAAAGATGTTGCTTTAAAAAAAAATCTGCAGGAAAGGGAATTCCATAACTTTATGGAATTAACTCTATTATTTATTCTTATTATAATAATTAGGAAATTATTATAATATCTACTGCAATCTTTACCATAGAATTACTTTTTGCAAAATTAGTTTACTACTGGAGATAGAGATATTGAACAGAATTAACAGATTTTTCTATCCACTTTTTTTTGTGAAATCATATTTCTCCCTTTTTTTTTCCTAGATAACTTATGAAATAACCATCAAAAAGCCACCAAAGAACCTGATAATATCCCTACACTTTGTTCTCTTGCATTTTTGCTGCTCGTGTAGATTTTTCTCACCTCCTCTAGATCTTCCTTGAAGTGGATGTGTAGTTCTTATGCTAAAGTTTTAATTAGCAGGTTTAAAAAAGGGAATGGTAATGACTTTCCCTTGTCTGTTATTCATTACAGCAATAGATTCTTTCCTGCTGTGCTGCTTCCTCTGTATCTGTGCTTTGGTTTTCACCTCCTACCTAAGGTAAAATACAGTACACTTCCTCAAAGTTTCTCTCATTGATCACTCTATTGTGTATCCAGACAACTTTGAATTCTGATGCTGTCCTTCTAGTTGACACTTTATTCCATTATCTAAGTTGTTAGTGAGGCACTATATAGAACTGGTCCAAGGCAGAATGTATATGACAGATTTTAGTTTAAGGCATTGGAGGTCAGTTGAGATTCTTTCTCCAAGCAAGTAAAATAGTTAACATTTTGACACTAAAGTTCCAAGTATCTGTGGCTTGGTCTTTTTTATAATGAAAAACCAGAGCTTTATATTGGAGTCAGTATTGGCCTTTTCTGCTTTATGATGAAATTAAACATAAGATTGAAAATTTTCATCTTGGATGAACTTAATCCTATCATTACTGCAACTCTGTTAAAATAAATTCAGAGGCATGGTAGTTGTTCCAAAGTGATACAATGGACATTGTATTTACCTGTAAAAAATATTGGACCAAGTACAGAAGCAGACATTCTATTTTTGCTCAGCATGTGCAGAAATCGGTATGTCGGGGCTGAATATGGATGCACTGCCCATTTCCTCCACTGAAATGGTTGACTAAAGACCATACTTCTATCTCACTGGACCCTGAACATAATTTTCCAACTGAACAGCTTTGGAAAGAGATTGTTTACATCAACAACAAATTTATAGTAAAATGCCTGGTGCAGGATTTGTGTCTGACATCATGGCCTTCTAGGACTTATTTTTCTTTCCCCTTTTCAACTAAGTGGTCCATATTTTAAACAGATTACTTCGATTTTATTTTACTTTTAATGAGATTTAATGCCATCCCCTACAGCTGAGCAGCAGTAATGCAACACGAAATCAATTTATTGTTTTCTTAGGCATTTAGAACATAAAATGCCAAAGGTGTTAATGTGTTTAGAAGATGTCTACAGGTTTCACTACTGACAAAGAGCAACAACTCCTGTTTCAGTTTTTTCTCACAAATACTCAATTTCTCATATTACTGTTGTTATCTTCTCCAATGCTAGACTTTTTTTTAAGCTCTTTCAAGTGCTCTGAAGATCCTGACATTTAGATACTTACTCATCCAAAAGAAATTAAACCTTTTTTAGTAATTTAGCACATGTACAAAAAAAATCCTAGTATTAAAATCTGACAACTGTATTGACTATTAGACTTATCTTCTCAGTGCAGTAAAATATCCTCTGCTTTTCTGTTCTGTGTTACTTATTATGAAGTCTTCTATAAAACTGAGACATGTACTTGCACTTTTCCCTGTGCAGTTTTCTTTGCATTCATATCTCAAATTACCAAAGGATTTTAAGTGTTGAAATGAGTGATAGACAGATACCAGGGTACTTGTTAAAGTCGGGCTCTAAACACCTTGCAGTGGCAACCTCTACTATGCAGCAACAAGCAGAGATCACCTTAGCCACTATCCTAAGAGTGTTAACATTGTAAAGTCACAAATAAGGAATATCAGATGAGAGTGATAAAAAGATAGATTTTTTTTCTGTGTCAGTATCCAGGGTCTGAATTTGTAAATCAAACTTTGGTGTGTAGCTTGATCAGCAGAGTAGGATTACCATTGCCTTCTTAGCAAAAGGAAACAGATGGTTTTGTCAATGACACAAGTAGGTAATTCACACCGAAGTTGTTGCTTCATGTGACGGCAATGACATGCCTGCCTGTCTGTCCAAGAAGGTAAATGCTTCAATGTGATAAAGGGTACAAGGGTAGCAAGTACAAGAGTAGCAAGTATGGACACGATGGGTCTAAGATTAGGCGTGAATTTCCCACAAGAAACAGGAGATACTGAATTATACTCGTATACTTTATGGACCAATGACTTTATTTTCACAGTTTCCAAGTGTTTGATATTAGAGCATCATTTTAAAAATGAGGAATGAAAAAGAGACTAAAATCAAAAGTATCCATTAACTTGTGCTAGCTTAAATAATCTGAATTTTTTTTTTTCAAAATTAACCAATTTAGACCTTTTTCTTCCCAGTGCACAAGTATTTTAGGGGCTCGGGTTCAGAATTCTCAGCATACAGAAGCATAGAATTACCAGGCATCCATTTCTGGTGATTTTTTGTCCAATAACACAGTGTATCTCAGTTGCAGACTTAGAGAAAAACATGCAATTTTTCAGGGCAGCACTTAACTTAATAATGTGTAAGACTATGGCTTCTTTTCTTGTAATTCCTGCTTCATTCTGTATGCTATTGCCACCTTCGGTGACATATTGTTCCACCCCAAAGCACAGTCCAATCTAAGTGTTGAATGAAGGAGCAATCACTGCTTCTGGAAAATTAGTGTGTGAGCACATAAAAGTTGGAAGAGTATCAGATACAGTACACTTAATTTTGATTGCATAGGAAATGCATTGAGCATACATTTCTAATTCTCAGTTCATTTAAATAGCTGCTTTTAAAATTTCCTCTGAAACATTGTGGCTGGAATGAAGTAATATGCCTAGTCTTTGCCTTTGATTTTTATGTACAAATTCGGTTTTACATCTTTTCATACTTTCCTTGGCACACACGCAGTCAAGCAAAAGTTCTTTGATGAAAGTGTTTAAAAAGAAAGAGTTTCTTGCCATTTCACCCCTCCTTGTTTCCTTAGAGGGTAATTCTACTGCTAGGCAGTACTTTAAATCAGCTTGACTAGCAAACCAATAGATTTTTACACACCATTACAAACAAATTTTATAGCCACAAAAGAATGAGTCACAACAAGCCAAGGGGCTAAGAAGGCTGCTCATGAACTCACCATAACCCTACACTCCTTTCATTGATTTCATGGAACATGTCTAAAATATCTGTAGCAGCACAGCAGGAAATATTGAGGACCATCAGTGGTGCAATTAAATAGAACAAGTCACATTAATTGATTAAACATTCATTTTTACTTGCCTAGTGTTTCAAAGTAATGTTAGACTAACTCAATCCGACACTGTTAAGTGTATATAAAAGACATGGGAATTTTTTATTTTTCTTCCTATTTTTGGATGGGGCAATGTTTTGGCATACAACAGTGAAATCTGATTTCAAAGAATATTGATTAATCTGTAATTTATCGGCAGAAACAAAGGAATTTAAATAAACACTTTCATATTTCTTTTTTTCGCTCTCATAATTTGTTTGAATAAAATTTTATCTAAACATTGTCTCTATTTTGCAAATCAGAAGTTTAGAAATTGAATAGGAATGTATTTCTATGTGGAGTGTATTTACACATGTACTGGCTGTCTGAAATACAGAATCACAGAAAATGCTAAGTTGGAAGGGGACCACAAGGACCATAGAGTTCAACTCCTGGCTTTGCACAGCACCATCCCTGAGAGTTACACTATTTGCCTAAGAGCATTGTTCAAATGATTCTTGAACTCTGGCAGGCTTGGCAATGTGACCATTTCCCTGGGGAGTCTCTTTCAGGGCCCATCCACGCTCTGGGTGAAGAATCTTTACCTGGTATCCAACCTAAGCCTCCCCTGGCACAGCTTCTTTCCATTCCTTCAGGTCCTGTCACTGATCACCACAGAGAAGAGATCAGGGCCTGCCCCTCCTCTTCCCCTCATGAGGAAGGTGCAGACTGCAGTGAGGTCTCCCCTCAGTCTCCTCTTCTCCAGGCTGAACAGACCAAGTGACCTCAGCCACTCCTCATATGGCTTCCCCTCCAGAACGTTCACAATCTTTGTTGCTCTTCTCTGTATTCTCTCTAATAATTTAATGTCTTTCTTATATTGTGGCACCCAAAACTGCACACAGAACTCAAGGTGAGGCCACATCAGTGCAGAGTGGGACAAGAGTCACTGTTAGATTTTTGTCTGAACATTTTAACCCAAATGAAAATTCAGTTTCCTTCCAGCTGATGAGTGTCACGGTGTGGCATCACATGAACTGTTTTTGTTTATGGGGCAATAGTGGGAGGCTGCAGGGATGGCTTCTGTGAGAAGACACCAGGAGCTGCCCTCATGTTGGACAGAGCCTGTTCTAGTTGGCTCAAGCTCCAAGGCAGACCCGCACTGGCCAGAGCTGAGCCCACCAGGGATGGTGGTAGTGCCTCTGTAATAACATATGTAAGAAAGTGTAAAAACTGCTGTGAAACAGCAACTGGGAGAGGAAAGAGAATATGTGAGAGCAATAGCTCTGCAGACACCAAGGTCAGTGAAGAAGGAGGGGAAGGAGGTGCTTAAGGCATCAGAGCAGAGATTCCTCTGCAGCCCATGGGGCAGACCACGGTGAGGCAGCTGTGCCCCTGCAGCCCATTCAGGTCCATAGTGCAGCATACATCCACCTGCAGTCCANTCTTTTTTTTACCTTTTTGCACCCTTTTACCTTTGTATAACTTACACTGGCTGGAACCCCGCTCGGCAGGATTGGGCCCAAAGCCTGCGCAGCGGCGGTCCCGGGGCTGTCCCTGGGAAACCTTTGCTTTCTCCAAATCCTTTTAATAAATTTTTACTTTTTATCCTCTTATTTCGACCTCAGCCTGTATTTTCAAACATAAATAAGGCATCAGGACCTGTGATCTTGTAGGAAGTCATTTTAGAGCAGATTGTTCCTGAAGGATTGTACCCCTAGGAGAGGACCCACATAGGAGCAGTTTGTGAAGAACTGTCTCCTGTGGGTGGAACCCCTCACTGCAACAGAGGAAGAGTAGGAGGAGAAAGGAGTGGCAGAGAAGACTAATCATAGCCCCCCCTTCCCCATCCCCCTGCATTGCTGGGGGAGAGGAGGTAGGAAATTTGGGAGTGAATTTGAGCCTGGAAACAAGTAATGAGAGGGGAGAAAGTGTTTTTAGATCTTAGTTCTTATTATCATACTCTGTTTAATCAGTAATAAATTACATTAATCTTATCATATAATCATAGAATTATTTCTGTTGGAAGGGACCCTTAAAATGAACAAGGACATCTTCAACTAGATCGGGTTGGTCAGAGTCCTGTTCAGCCTCATCTTGCTTGCTTGCAGGAATGGGGCATCCACCGCATCCCTGGGCAACCTGTTGCACTATTACACTGAGTCTTCTCCAAGCCAAGACTGTTTTGCTGTGTCAGTAACTGGTAAGGGCTCTCCCTATCCTTACCTCAACCCATGAGCTTTATATAGCATTTTTTCCCCTTTCCTGTAAAGAAGGAGGAGTGATAAAGTGATTTGGTGGGCATCTGGAAGCTAGAAAAGGTCAACCCACCACCTAACAAATGGAATGCAGAATTCATTAGAAGTATTTTTATTTATGCAAAATAAGAAGTGAGAAGAAAGAGAAGATATGGGGAGTGATGGCCTGAAATGCAGAAGATTGGAGTTCTCTTCTGTCTGGAAAAATCTATCAAATGTGGTTATTCTGTATTTTCTCTTTTTTTACCATTTATCAAATCTCTTTCCATCACAATTAAAAAATAATTATTTTGTAGGTGCACATATTGCAAAGAATCATTGACGCCATGTTGAAACTAAGACAATACCAGTAAAATATGCATTAGGAAGAGATAATCACATTTTTCCATTGGACTTCACATTGGGTTATGAATTGGACCATAAAGACTAACTCTTGACTCCTGTAGCATGTATATGGAATCTTTACTGAAAATTTCAATACTACAGGTACCACTTGCAAGAGAATTTCCAAGCCCTTGATGTTCTCCAGTACATTCAGGACAAGCTTTTCCACTTTCTCTTCATTCATATTTGATAGGCTTAACCGTAAGAAATAAAGTCTTCCTTGGTTTCAGCAAATGGATTTTGCCCACTAAGGTAACAGATGGGGACATTAGCATACCCAACACATAAAAAGATAATGACTCATGCTTATTGTTGGCCTTTTGTCTTACATTTCTTTGCAAATGCTGTATGGACTATCTGACAAAACTCACATAAGCAATAGAGCTTGGAGGAGATACTTTATTTTAATTAAATCATTCTACAAAATGTTTTGCAGCCCATATGGTGGCCTCCTGCTCTTTTCCATACTCTGTGGAGAGAGACTTGTTTCTTTATTTCCCTATTTTTCAGGTTTTAAATTAACCCCATAGTGTTACATTTGTTTCCTCCATTTTTTTTCCTGTGAATTTCTTTAAGTATGTGAGACAACCAACCTCCTGCACTTGTGGATTCATGCAATCCACCAAGTGCAGAGAAATCTACCCATGGTGAACATTCACTTCCTGCTGATTTGCATCCTGATTTCTACATAAGCAAACAGCTGCTTTTTAAGGGGAAAATAAGTGCATCACTTGAAATACTGGTTGTGTCATTGCATCTTTTTGTAAAATATCATAGAACTTAGAAGCATTTACAACTGTTTTGGGTTTATTTTCTCTTCTAGTCACCTTAATTAAAATCAAATCGTTCCTTCTTTTATTTTTCTTTTCTTCTTTTCTTTTCCAATGACCTCGTTTCTTCTACTGAGATTTGTTAGTCTGTTTCATAAATCATATTTGCCAGTGTATTTTTGAAGACTGTGAAAAATCACTTGGCAAAAGCCTGCAGAATTTGTTGGATAACAGCACTATGTCTCAGAATAAATCTTCTGGTGTCTATCCTAATGTATACTGATGGTGATGCACTTAAAATTTTATGTTTCAACTTGTAGCTCTAGATGGTACAAATTTGTGACAGGTGTCATGACACCTAATTGCCTTTCACCAGTGTTCTGCATTATGGACATTAGCTTAGCTTATGTTATTACTTCATAGGTGATACAAGAGCTTCTACGTTTCTAATTAACTCCTGGACTCTGAACTGCAGTCATTACCTAAGCAGCAGAATGGAAACTACTGGTGACAGACAACAGTCATTTCCTGACCAGGTTCTGGCTCTCTATTGCACTCCTGTTGTCATGCTCTGCTGGAGCAAGGATATTAGAGCAGTGTCAACAGTGATGGCCTGTTCAAGTTAATTACAGCTGTTGCAGAACAGGGTAAGGATTGAAGAGTTCAGGGACCACTCTGAGTTTCCACTGAGAACACTTTTTTAAAGGCAGTTTGGGAATATTCTCTAAAAAAGAGAAGCAAATAGCAGCTGGAAATCTCATTAAGTTTGAAAGATGGAAATGGAAACTGCTAACTCCTGAATTGTTGTGTGGCCAGAATTTCTTACTGCAAACTGGTATGGATGTTTCTATGAGACTGGATGAGCAGCTTCTGCTCTATGACTTTTTGAACAGAACAGGTAAGACAAAGCATTTACAGAAGGGATTAAAAGTTGTTCTCAACTTTCTTCAGATTCCAAAAATGGACAACTTATGAGGGAGAGTGGGAGGAAAGGGAGATCCCTTAAATTGCCATTAGATTGATATGTTTCACACACTTAATACCATGAAAATATTTTCTAAAAGAGGGTTAAACCTTAAAAAATTGCTTTACATTTGTACTCAATCTTTACATTGATCTCACTGTGAAGTTTTGAATGCTCAGCAGGCATGTAGCTCTGAACCTAGTGGTCTGACTTTGAGTGCAAATGTGACATTTTTATCCTTTATTTTTATCTCAGATTTTGCTCCACTTGACTCCAATTTTGACACTTATGTCCTTTCATTTCATCCATTTATGATCAGTTAGAGCTTTTAAGCCCCCAACTTTAATGAAGAACTCTTAACACTCGCTCTGTGATATTCACAAACATTTCTTCCTCCTGTTCCATTTTTCACTCACAGTACACAGCATGAGAATACAAAAATCTACAAGGTAGAAAGAGTCAATAATACCTAGCTGCAAAAGTGACTTTTGTTTGACAATTTTCCTGAAGACTGGAGTGATATATAAATATACAGCAGAAAAAATGGGATCCTCAGGGACCCCTTTAAGATCTTTATGAATATTTGAAAGAGCATCTGGAGCTGTGGCTACACAGGGCAATCAATTGCTATGAATTTTTATTTCCCCAAGCACTCAAAAGGAATGGCATGACAGGTATGTATTATCAGCAAGATTCATTTAAAGAAACATGGGGCTTATTTTGATAGGACCAAGGGGGAGAAAAAACCTCATTCATAACTAACCTAATTTAAATTGAGGTTGGCAAAGCTGGTTACTTAATTATTTGAATTATTGTAAAACTGAATGTTTCCTAATATTTTTAGATGCTGTATAGTCTTTTTTGAATTCCAGCACTGCTTCTTTAGAAATTTGAAAAGCAGTTTCAGGAGCATGCAGAAATGAATAATGAAAAGAAACACCTTTTTTATGAGAACTGAAAATCAAATTAGAAATTGGAATTTTGAAGGTGTCGTTCCTTCTTTTCTTTACTGTCATGGTTGGGCCCCCATGAATTGGGTGCGAAATATGTTTGTCATGGTTTGGACAAACTTAGGAAGAAGACTCGAAGAGCCTCCTCTGCAAAAGATAGGGTCCTAATAACTCCCTTCCCCTCCACTTAAGAATTCTCGGAGGAAATTTAAAAAACCTGTTTATATAACAAAATCCAGCAGCTTGGGGGGGAGGGAGGGGTGGTGCACGCGGGCACCAGGGGAAGGGAAAGGAAAATAAAAATAAAAAAAATGAATAATATTAGACAATAAACCTCTCGTGGTGAAGACAACCTGCATGAACCCAGAGTCCTTTGTTTCCTGGGTGTAGTTTTCTGTTCTGTCTCCCTCCGGGATAGGTGGTGTAGGCCTCTCTTCTCGGGCCCAGGGTGTAGGCCCCAGAGTTCAGTGGTCTGTTGTAAAGTTCCAAAGGAAGAAGAAAAAAAAACTGTCTTCTTTCCTTGCCTCAGGCAGAGGAGGGAAAAAGCCAAAAGCAAGTTTCAACTCCCTCCGATATTCCTCAGCTGAGCAAAAGCAGGGCGAAAGCTCACAGAAAAAAAAGGTAAAAAGTGTCCCTTTCGCCTTCAGCTATAGAAAGTGACTGCCGAGAGTTCTCTCCTGAGAACCACAACATAGTGAGCTGATAAGTAAAAGAATGTAAATATCCTTCAAAGAAAACCAAAACATAGCTCCTGTCTTCTTGAGCCAGCTTAAAGACACAGAATTAATATTTTTCATTAAGCAAGCGATTGGGATATATAGCATCATAAAGTCACTCCAGGACATCTATGGAGACTACTTTCCAAAAAACACTGAAGAAGAGTTCAGGCCTTTAAGCTTATTTTGACAGTCATCAAGTATTTTAAAATTGCATATTATGTCGGAGCAATTAGAAATATTCTGTCACTGGACATTCCTTTGTCACTGTCATTTATGTATATATTTTGTGCTACATATATGTAGTAAACTAAACCACAAAAATATTAATTCATGCTTGTTGTAAAGCTGGTAGAGGAAGCATTATTGTATATATTTAAACTAAACTATAGCACCAGGTACCTTCTATTTCTATTTATTTTCTTTTTAGGAATCTGGTCGGGCCCCAAATGTTGTTCTTAATGGTGTAGAACTAACTACAGTAAGAAGATAAAAAAAGGAGTAGATATACTGCAGAGATACAATACAAAATACGTGGTATAGAAATGAAGACTGGTTTACTTGTGTGGGTACTCAACCAAATATATAATCATAAATGTGGTGTGTAGGCAGCTTGCTTCTTCGAGATCTTAAATTCATTCTCAGAAATCCAACTATTTAACCTTCCATGACATTGGTGGCTCCAGAAATTATTTGTAGAAGACACAACTTGAAGGATTTGAGGCAGAAGGTGTCACAGTTATTTTAAATTACTCTAAGACATATGCTCCTCAGTTATAACACTTTTCAGTTAGCTCAAACTTTTAGGAAGACTATAATCCAGAACAGTTGGTAGATTCTAAGAAGCCAGTAGGCAGAGATTAATACATGAAATAATATATTTCCTTGGTGATTATTCGAGGTCTTCAGGGCATAAACTTTTTTCTGAAAAATCAGTTCTTTTAGAGAGAGCTGTTTTTTCTTTACAGTGTTTCATATCCAGAGGCCACTGGCCATAAAAGCTTGCAGGATTTCTGAAAATCATGTCACAGTTGAGTTTCTTGCCATTTCCTCAGATCAATTCCAGAAGTACTATTTCTGTAAAAGTAATATTTTTTTAATGCCTAAAGCTAAGATATAGCTATTATATACACAGATCAGTGATTTTTGTTTAAGAGGAGAAGAAGATTTAGCTTGGTCGTTATTGTTTCTGAATTTTGCACACTGGGATTTCAGCCCAAGCTATTTTTGATCTGCAGATAATAATTGAAATACTGTTGACCTATGTACACATGAAAACCTTCTTCAATACTCAGATATATGACTGACTCAGAGGTCCTCCCGATTAAATAACAAATGAACTGAAAAACCTCAATACTACAATCAATTAGAGCAACTTTTAAACATCTTTTCCCCTTCCTCTGTAGGCAACACAGTCATTTAAACAGGAACTTGGCTATTAGCCTTGTTACTTGAATCTCTCTACACTCTTCTCCTTACTGTAGTTGACAACTGTATCTCCCTGTTATTTTCAGATCCTAGCTTTCTGTTTCCTATTCTACATTTAGCCTGTTATTAGAAAGATGTTTAACCCTTCATTTTCAACTATCTTGATATATGTTAATGATTCAAATTACCATATTGCAATTACAATGCATGGACAGAATTTGCCTTCATGGCTTCAATTAAATCTTATGCTATAGAGCTGAACAGGTAATTTTGTTCATTTCAGTGTATGTAGGGGACAACTACAGATAACAGTGATTTATGCATATTGTTCTCTGGAGGCTACGTGTACATAAGATTCAGGCCTTAGGACAGTGTTCTCAGTTAAGGACACAGAAGGAGAAGTGTATTAAGATAATTAACATAAACAGAACTAGTAAAAACAGTGCTAAAATGTCAAACTTTTTGAAAGCTTGAACATCAGCGAAAAAGATGGTCATGGTGGTTCCATCACTTCAAGTATTCAGTCAGAGATAATTTATAGGTCCATAGACTAAAAGCAGGCTTAAGATTTTTCTGCCATGGAACGCTGATGGCGAGACTGGATACTCCTTTCCAGTGTCCTTTCTCTCACTGTTTTTGCTCTAGGCCCTTTGTTCTAGTTTCATGCAAGATGCCACTGATTTGTCCATCTTTCAGTATTCTCCACATTTAGTCAGTTTACTGACCTCTTCATTGGTCTGTCTTTTCTCATAGAATTTTTATTAATCCTCTCTTCCAAATGAGAACATTAAAAACAGAATGCTGCTCTAGTCTGGAGGATTTGGCTAGAAGGTTCCCTTTGATAAAATATACTTAACATAGCAGAAATATATATTTTTTTAATTTGAAATGCCAATAGAATACAAAGCAATAGGGTAATGGCACTCTGATTCGTGATATCTTCACTACAAAAAGTCAAATCCATTAACAATTTAGAAACCAGCAATGCCTAAAGGAAACATCTGAAGTTTTCCTGGCTCATACTAAAATCTGTGATTTGCTGTAACCTACTGAGAAACTCAGATGAAAAAAGATCCACAAGCATAAAAGAAACCAAAGTGATACCGGTGAGTGATCAATCCTCCTTATAAGTATGATGTTCTAGCTACAGGTAAACACACAGAAAAGGTATGAGTTGAATTCTCATACCTGAGTGCATGTATAGCAATAGAAAATTACTACACGGTCTGATTCTTTTAAAAAATCTATTTTTAGAATTATGATGTAGCTTCATTTGGTGAACGCAGTTATCTGAAAGCCACAGTAAAATCCTTGTTTTGGGACTATAACAATACTGCTTCTTCATTTATGTAAGTAAAACAATGGATCTCTGCTGTACCCTTGTGTAATGAAGGACATCAATAAAGAGGATCCACCTGTCTTAACAACAGGCACTCTAGAGAAAGCTGGTTTAGGAGCTGCAACACAGCCAAGGAACTCAAAGGAAAACCGATAAATTTAAATAAATTTGCAGTTCAGAAAATACAAAGAAGAATAAATTCAGCCTTATTTTCAGGGAGAAGTTCCTCAAAAATTGGTAGGAATGTGGGGTACTTACTAATTATACAGGTGGGTTGTTTTTTTATATACTTGGGTGAATAATGTAGCATGCCTTGCCAGGACAAAGAGGGGCTTTTCATTAGATCTTCCCTTTCTCATCTGCTGAGCATGTCCTGTCTTTTTGTTAGATTAAACACAGAGAAGTGTTGTACTAATATGGCTGTGACACTGAGTATTCATGACTGGCAGGAAGATAAAGATTCTCAGATTTCTATGTTTGTTTTCAGTCTGCATTTCTCTGCTGCATTTGAATGTTCCTTAGAGTTTGTCTGGTCTTTCAAGGCCTTGAAAATCCTCCTGTAAATGACCATGTTTTTCATACTATGAAGTTTTATGCTCAGGCTTCAAGACTGTTTTCATTGTTCTCTTTTTCTCTAAGATAGTTAATGGGAATCTATGCTGTATGCGATCTGACTGTTAATAATCTCTCTGGAGAACAGAGAAGAAAGAATTTGTTTGCCCTGCTGAGTAGCCATCTTTTTCCTCCAAGTCTGTTCTGTTTAAAATGGACAATCTTCTGCTGTCACCTCTGTGCATCCCTCACCATTCCCTCCTGGGTTTTGTCTTTAAAAAGGTGCACGGTGCAACAGAGAAGAGGTGCTGCACTAGTCAGGTGCAAATATCAGGAAGGATGTGTGCCAAACTGTATGTGTAAGCTCCATATAGGCAAACTCTGCAGTTCAGGAGTGTGTCTGTGTGTATACGTACATGTCATATTTATGTACATAAAAAGAGAGGATGGTAAAAATGAAGTGCAAGAAACAGGGAAACCCCTTAGGACTTACACACAATAAACACAATACATCATTAACTTCTTTGCATATCCCACTAATGGCAGCCAAGTCACTATGCTTACACTATACTATCCAAACTGGTGAAAATTTAGATAATCATTACCACGAGCTATAGGGTTTTGGGTCTCTTTTTGTAATCCACAAAACAATGTTAATTTTTGGCGTATTTACGAACACTTTAATTGTATCAGTTATTGTTTATTTATAATTAGTCCATAATAAATGATTTATTCTGAGGAAATAATTAGCTCTGCTACAAACCATTAATTTCCATGGACAAAATTTGACAATCTACAGAAATAATTTGCAAGTCTAATACAAGTTTTGGATTTTTTTCCTCTTCTCTATCCCTGTGCCTTGTTTCTGCCTTATTTACAAGCATCTTGCTTGAATTAATAAATAAACAATATCTGAAATCTTTCATAATAATTAGGATAAAGTGGCATTTGTATAGCAATATTTAGCAAAGTGATCCAATGTGGAGGATTAACACTGAAACAAAGATGTGAATAAATACGTGGTAATAGAAACCAAATTCACTAACCACACATAGGATCACATTTTTAGATAAGGGTTTTGCATTTAATATAAGATAGTATAACCCTGCTGTGTGGACTGTGATAAATTGCTTAGTGCATGTCTGCTGGGACATAAGATGACAAGATATTATTCTTGACCCCAGAACTGTCAAACCTGATTATTTCCACAGAGGTTTGACAGCTTTGGGAGTGATAAAAGGAAACCTCTGTAGGGAAGAGGGGAGGAAGGAGACTAGAGGAACATTCTGCAGGTGTTTTTCATAGAATCATAGAATTGTTAAGGTCAGAAAAGACCTTTTGAGATCATCAAGTCCAACTGTTAACCCAGCACTGTCAAGTCCACCACTAAACCATGTCCTAAAGGTCACATCTACATGTCTTTTGAATACCTCTAGGGATGTTGATTCAGCCACTTCCCTGGGCATCCTACTCCAATGTCTGACTACCTTTTTGGGGTAGAAATTTTTCCTAAAATGTCCCCGGGTGCAACTTGAAGGGTGTAACTTGAAGCTTGTTCCTCTTATCATATTGCATGTTATTTGGGAGAAGAGACCAACCTCCACCTCATTGCAACATGCTTTTAAGTAACTGGAGAGTGATAAGGTCCCCCCTGAGCCTCCTTTCCTGAAGGCTGAACAACTGCAGCTCCCTCAACTGTTCCTCATCAGACTTGTGCTCCAGACCTTCACCAGCTCCACTGCCCTCCTCTGGGCACCCTCCACCACCTCAATATCTTTCTTGTAGTGAGGGGCTCAGAACTGAACACAGGACTCAAGATGTGGCCACACCAGTGCTGAGTACAGGGGAATGCTCACTGCTCTGGTTCTACTGGCCACACTATTGCTGATACAGGCCAGGATACCACTGGCCTTCTTGGCCACCTGGGCACACGCTGAGTCACATTCAGCCCTGTCGACCAGCATTCCCAGGTATTTTTCTGCAGGGCAGATTTCCAGCCACTCTCCCCCAAGCCTATGGTGCTAAATGGGATTGTTAAGATCCAAGAACCATGCAACATGATCTAACCCGCATGCAATTGCCCTCAGCCCATTGAACCAGCCTGTCCAAATCCCTCTGTAGAGCCATTCCACTCCCCAGCAGATCCACACTCCCACACAGCTTGCAAACTTACTGAGGGCACCCTTGATCCCCTGGTCCAGATCGTTTATAAAGATATCAAGCAGGGCTGGCCCCAACACTGAGACCTGGGGAACTCCACTTGTGACTGGCCACCAGCTGAATGTAACAGCATACATCACCACTCTCTGCGCCCATCCATTCAGGTAGTTTTTAACCCAAAAAACAGTGCACACATCCAGGCCACGAGCAGCCAGTTTCTCCAGGAGAATGCTGTGGGAAGTGGTGTCAAAGACTTTACTGAAGTTGATGTAGACAACACCCACAGCCTTTCCCTCATTTACTAAGCAGGTCACCTTGTCATAGAAGGAGATCGGGCTGGTTAAGGAGGACCTGCCCTTTAGAAACCCATGCTGGCTGGGCCTGATCCCCTAGTTGTCCTGCATGTGCCGCATGATGTGTCTCAAGATGCTCTTCTCCATGACCTTCTGCACAAAGGTCAGGATGACAGGCCTGTAGTTCCCTGGATCCTCCTTCCAAGCCTTCTTGTAGTTGGGTGGCACATTTGGTCACCTGCAGTCACCTGGGACCTCTCTGGTTAACCAGAAGGATTGGTAAATGATTGAAAGCAGTTCAGTGAGAAATTCCACCAACTCCTTCAGTACCCTTGTGTGGATTCCAGCCAGTCCCATAGACTTGTGTGTGTCTAAGTGCTACAGCAGATCACTGACCATTGCGGGGACTTCATTCTGTACCCCATTCCTGTCTTCCAGCTCATGGAGCTGGGTACCCTGAGGACAACTGGTCTTGTTATTAAAGATTGAGGCAAAGTACCTCAGCCCTTTCCTCATACTTTGTGTTTTCCTCCACATCCAATGAAGGATGGAGATTCTCCTTAGCCCTCCTTTTGTTGGTAGTGTAATTATAGAAACATTTTTTATTATCTTTTACAGCAGAAGTCAGATAAAGTTCTAGCTGGGGTTTGTCTCTTCTAATTTTCTCCCTGCACAACTTCACAACATTCTTGTAGTCCTCCTGAGCTGCCTGCCCCTTTTTGCAGAGTTCATAAACTGTCTTTTTCTCCTTGAGCTCCAGCCAAAGCTCTCTGTTCAGCCGTATTGATCTTCTTCCCTGCTGGCTTGTTTTTTGGCACCTGGGGATCTTTAAGATTTCCTTCGTGAAGCACATCCAGCCTTCATGGACTCCTTTGCCTTGCAGGACTACCTCTCAAGGGACCCTCTCAACCAGTCTCCTAAACAGACCAAAGCCTGCCCTCCAGAAGTCCGAGGTGGCAGTTCTGCTGACCCTACTGCTCTGGGAATCAAAATCTCCATTGTTTCATGATTGCTGTGCCCAAGGCAGCCTCCAACTCTAACATCACTCACCAGTCATTCACTGTTCATAAAGAGCAGCTCCAGCAGGGCACCTCACCTGGTAGGCTGACTCACCAGCAATGTCCACACACTCCAGGAACATGCCAAACTGTTTCCTCTCTGCTGTGTTGTGTTTCCAGCAGACACCTGGTAAATTAAAGCCCTCCATGAGAACAAGGGTTAGCAACCAGGAGACTTCTCCCAGCTACTAACAGAATATTTCAGCTGTCTCTTCATCCTGTTTGGATGGTCTTTAACAGACTCTCACCAGGATATCCGCCTTATTGACCTCACCCCTGGCTCTTACACATAAACACACAACTCCACTGCCACCATTATTAAGCTTTAGACAATCAAAACACTTCCTAACATCATAGGGAGCTACCCCACTGCCTCTCTTTCCTTGCCTATCTTTTCTGAAGGCTTTGTAGCCGTCCATTGCAGCACTTCAGTTCTGTGAGTCATGCCACCATCTTTCCGTGATGGCAACTATGTCACAGTTTGCTGCTGTGCAATGGCTTTCAGTTCCTCCTGTGTATTTCCCATGCTGTGTGCATTGATGTACGTGCACTTCAGTTGGGCTACTGATCCCACCACCTTTTTGGGGGAAGAAGGGGAGAAGTCTTAATTCCTGTGTGACAATTCACAGGCAGTTCTGTGGTTTCTAACACATCCAAAACCCTACTTCTATTGAGATATATTCCTATTGAAAATAATGCAGAGCCTGTGTAATCGTAGTGGTTTGGTTTGTTCTGGGTTTTTTTGCTCATGGAAAACAAATGTAGAGAAAATGGTATTGGCTATAAAAGGTGTGGCTTTTACTATTAACATCCATCCTATGTCTGCAAAAGTGAAGAAAGAAGTAGTTGATTCATAGCAGAGCTAATACAAGAAGCCCTTACATATAGACCACCTGTGATCTCAATAGATTTGTCACTGCCTAGACACCCGGTGTGTGAGGTCCCTGTGGCAGAGCTTGTCTTACAGTGGCTGCAGTTGCTCATGTGGAGGAAGAGTGCACTGCTTTGCTCTTGGCTTTGAATGTCAGGCAGGCTTTTCAGGAGCTTTCTGCCCAAGTTGGCAAAGGGATGCTTGTGGGGTGCTGGGAGAACTGAGAGGGCAGACGCCAAGATGTTAGAGGGGATGGAGGAGTGTTAAGGTCCATATATTAAAATTATTTAGAAATTTCTCTGCCTGAATTAACGTGCAAACGAGACCATATGCCAGTGTCAACAATATGGATTTTATTTGATAGTAGATATGAGAGAGAGAGAGAAAAAGGAAGAGAAAGAAATTGAAAAAGATGTGGGGGGGACAGAAAGAGACAAATTAAAGAAAATATCACCACTCCATGGATCCCGATCGATGTTCCGTTGATCCTCTCTATCTTCGTGGTGGCGAAGGTCTCCCCTGAAACGTAGAATACCATGGGTTAATATACATTCAGGCTAGGTAGGAAAGTCCAGGCACCCCCCGCCGGAGGGGGCAAGTTTGCCATTGTCTTTTGCAGCAGACTTTGGATCTGTTGCATCACTGCATCACATGTAGTCCTGTGGTGCAAGGCCTCAGGAATGAGTCTGGTGGGCACTTCAGGGGGTCTGGGATAGATTAAGACACCTCCTCAGCTGCCTCTCGTGAATGTCCTGTGGTTGTGGCCTTCCCAGGGTTGGGGCTTCCATAGACAGTTTGCATAAGGGAGGATGGGTTTGCTGCGCCTGAGCAGACGTTACCACACACTGAAACCTGCTCCCCCCCAACCTTGGCTGGGAGGGAAATCTATGGAAACCTGCTCCCAGCAAATGGGTCTATGGTCTATGTCTTCCCCCATTCTCAGCCAGGGAAGACTCTCAGCACAGCTGCTGGGTTGTTTCTCATTCTTTTTTTCCAGCCTTGTTTTACTTCTCCACAGGTCTGAGATGATTGAATCATGGGTTTCCTTTATCTAATCTCAGCACCTTAACTCTCAGTCCAAAGTTCCAGTCAGGCATCCTTAGGGAGGGGTGGGTTTTTTATACAGTTCTGCTACAATGAGCAAAACTTTTATATCAATGTTTGAGGCATGAATTATTCCAGTTTCCGACAAGGAGGTGGAGGGAGGCAGCAGTCCAGTCTCAGACCCAGTGGCTACAGCAAGGTTAGACCTTGCAGGACTTTGACATTGTTGCTGTGTCACATATGGCAAGAAAGGTATGAAATGTTTCGGGAAGAACATGCACAGGCCATGGCTTTGCTATTAGGCTGGTTCAGCAGGTTTAAACATAATATTGGAAGGTGTGTGCTTGTTATGACCCACCCCTGAAGACAAGGGTAACCCAGGTTCTGGTTAATAGATCCGTTGGGGTGGATTAGAGTGAAACAACACTGAATGATCGGCATATTTAAATATATATATATGTAGGGTTTATTTTAGAATAATTTGGTTGCAATGGAAAGAAGGTATGTGGCCTTTTTTGGTAATTACTATCAGGCCTATGTATGAATGTGAATGTCCCAAAATCCTGTGTGAATGTGACCTTTCCCAGGATGTTGGGTGTAATGGAAGACAACTGGCATGATTAAAAGCACTGTCTTGTCTCTGCAGGGTCTGCATCTTATCTGGCTCCAAGCCTAGCTGGTTTTACCCTCTCTGTCTTATTCAGACCAGAGGTTTTGCCACCACACACCCAAAATTTCACCTCCTCCTCCCTGGTGAGTGCAAACCCGGCCCCAGCAAGGCACCCTGACACCTCCACAAACGGCCAAATGTTTAAGCCATTAACCTCTCACTGTCTCACAGTGCTTGAAACCTTTTAATCTTTTTTTCTCCTGAAGAAAACTTGAAATTTCTGGTTTTTCAAATATCTAACCTTCCTGGAAAGTCAATGCCAATGTTTTAACTTGTGCTTTTCTGGCCTGATTTATTATTTGTGTTTATGTCTGTCAAGAAAGCTAACTTCTCTACTGCTCCTTCCTTCTTGTTGGATTTTTGTTGGCTGTTGGAGTTGTCAGGAAAATGAAAGGTCACTGAGGACATTCTGTGCTGTGTGCCAAAGTACACCAGAAATTTAGGTTCACTATTAAGTGAGACTGAATGGAGAGTTTGACAGAGTAGCAAGCAGCAAAAGGACGTTCAGAAGCACACAAAAAGGCAGGGAAAAGGCTGTTAATTAGGGCTTTATCAAGTAGTACAGAAATAAGCCTGTATGAGCATGAATATTAGCAACAGTCTTTGAAGCTAGTTGGAGGTGAGTAAAAGGGAAATGAGGCACCTGTAGGATGTCTGTCCCAGGTGTATTTTCACACTAGGAGACAAGAAGTATCCAAGTCTACATTTAATCCTGAGAAGCATTGGGGGTTGGTGAAAATTTTGGTGAAAATTTATTTTCTTTTCAGAAGCAACTTGCCTTTACCAATTAATTACTTGATTCTCTTATTGCAGCCACCTGCCATAACATAAAAATGTTCTAGTAAAAATTTTTGTTGTCAATTAATGAAAATGTAGACAGAAATCAAGCCGCCTCAAGATATTTGAATGGTTTGCAATTGCTAGACACTGGAGAAAAGACTTCTCATCTCTAATACAGCTAAACAGAGATTTCTTTTATTTTTGATGTGCAAGAATTGCAGTAAAATCGAGCTATATCATTCTCTTTCCTCTAGGGCTTCCTAGCAGATAGAACAACCCAAACACTGTTGTAAAATAATATTAAGAATAAATGAGATTAAATGAGTAAACCCAACACGATGTAGAGGAAAACTTGTGGGAGAAAAGCAAAGATGTGGTGGAAGTGCTATCACTATGAATTGGTGGAGGGGGTCCCAGGTAACAACTCTTGTACTGCATCACTGCTCTGGTCCAGGGAAGGCTGTCTGTGCAAGAAGAGAAGTAGAGTCTGAGCAGCAATACAACCTGGAAAGGAGAAGAGGTGCATGGAGAACAGAGCCACAGTAATACAGCAGGAAATGTATTTAAATAGTGATATTTCATTTTATGACTGAAAGATTAATTTAAGCTTTGAGAAGGAAAGACATGCTATTTTTATGCACTTATATGTTACTCTTTTCCATGGAGGGAGCAATACAACATCTTTTCTTCTATTCCTTTTGTATTGAGTTGACCAGGCTGATTACGTGCCTTTAGCTTTGGATGGAGATACTCTGCCTGAAGACATCCTTTGCCCTTGCCTCCTACTGTGCTCATAATTTTACTAGCTAATTTTAAACTTTGATTTTTTTTTTGCTGTGGCAATAGGACATTTATGAGGAAGATGCACTGTTCTGGATTTTAGAGTTCAAGCAACAAGGAATCCATTCGATACCTGACTAGGTTTCTTCATTGCAGAACCAAAACTGAGCAAAAAGTCACGCTCTGTTTCCTAGCTTTGATGGGATCAGGCTTAATGAATATCTTGCTTTAGTTTTTCATCCACTTGTAAAACCATGCTTGTGTGGTGCTTATACAAGATAACTTAGGCCCCTGCAAGAATAGACAATCACTAAATACACTCATAGTCCCCTCACTTGGCAGGAAGTCTAGCTGTTTACTCTTCCGAGAATATAAGTGTTTTTTGAACTTTGTTTTAAACAGCTCTTCAACAGAGAGGCTGGGAAGCAGAAAAATATAATTTGACATTACACTGTTTTGTTTGTTTGTTTTTTTGAAAGAAAGGAAGCTTTTGAATTTCTTAATGAGAACTGATATATCAAATAAGGAATTTCAAAGATTTCTTCACTAATGTATGTAATATATATAATATATATACACAGTTATTTAATGAATCTTGAGGACTAAGAGTGTTATAATTAGTATGATGGTTAAAACACTCTTTAGCAATATTCAGAACAAACATAGGTAAAGATGTATATGCCTGCAGGGTACTTTAGATGCAGAAAATATTTATGATGATTCAGACAGGAATTTCTGTGGATCTCATATTTATTTGTTGTGTACTTTACAGTGAATGGAGCAAATTACTCTGTACATCCTTCTTTTTTGTTGTGCATTTTTCTACATCACAGTAATTGCTGAACTATTTATCTTTCAGATTGCAGAGAGCAGAACTGATTGAAACTGTCCTAACACTTTGCAAAATATTTCCACCTCATCATATTTCTCTATTTCCAAATGTCATATTTTAGTAGTACATTATAGAAGTGTAACTGAGAAATTTTGATACTTCTTGGGATGTAGAGTCCACCAACCCGTAGAATCAAATGCAGGGATAAAAGGACAACTGTAATTCCAATGAAATTTGCGTCAGCTAATGTGCAATTGAAAAAAAGTGAAAAATATCACCAATACTGAGAGATTGAGAGCTTTCCCTAAAATTCAATTCGTTTCACTTTTTATTTGAAAATCAGAATATAATTTCATTAACACTATCCTGCTTGGTAAAAAAAAAGGACACAAAAATCTCTCAAGCACCTTCATTTATGCCATAATGATACACTGGTTCAAGATGGCTGCTTTTATTGCAGCTTTCTATTTTATTGTTTGAATCCCTCATTGCTCTGGAATGGATTGCAACATAAATCCTATGAAGGTTGGCAGCAAATAGAAATCTGGAGTGCCAGATTAAGAGTTGTGTGTATGGAACACACACTTCAGATCAATTTTGACTTTAAGAATTAACAATAGGGAGAATGATATTATAGTCCTTAAAAGTTCAGGACTGGGGAACATAAGAGTAATGTTAGCAAAGCTTCTGGGTCCTTTAAACTTTAGAAGGTGAGGGCTGTTTAGAGCCAGATTTGACTTCTACATTTTTTATGAGACACCAAAAGCTCTGGCCCAGATCTAAAGGAGTCTTTGAATATGGTCTGAAGGTTATCTCAGCTTCCTTATCCTTCTTTCACTTGTTCTTTCAGTTTTTCACCCTTTTGCTCTCTTGCTTTTTCCTGCTCAGACTTATGTGTTGTAGGCGTTTCTGGATGCGTTTCTGGATTCATATGGAAGGATGTGACTACAAAATAGACACACATTTTGCCAAAATTTTGAAAGAGTGGAGGGGAATGGTCTTTGCAGCACAGTCAGTGATGACACACAAAGATATGAGATGGCTACAAGAAATCAAGTCAATGAAGACTTAAGGAGCAAAACATAATGAGAAATGTTTCACATAAAGAAAATGTTATAAAAATAACCCGGTATCTTTATTGTAGGAATTCACATAACTTGACGATGAAACACTGATGATAACAAATGGTTATTACACAGGCTTCTGCTAATATTGGCACTACATACCAATCTTGATTTGGAAAACTGAATGATACAGTACCACAGAGTCACATAGATGTTAATGAGCTAAAAACTGTTAAAAACTTTTTTTTCCACGTATTCTGGAAAAGATACACTCCATCTAAACCACGTCCATTGGACTTGCACAAGGAACTAATTCAGAAATACTTCAGATAATAAATGTTTTTAAAATCTGAGAGTTTTCATTTTTGTCTCACCTGTTATGCTATAGAAGTTTGCATTTTAAAATCTATCTTTTGAAGAGTTAGAGGGTTTTATCTTCAGAAAACCTTTTGATGTCTGATCATCATCCATCTTCTGAAACAAATCTAGCATTTGCTTGATGCCATTGAATAATGGCTTTCTTTGAGCTTCCCAGTGACAATATTTTTAATGATTTTGCTCCTGCTTTCTGTCCTCCATAGAAAATTTCAAAAGTGGGCTGCCCTCTCCATAAAAGTTTCAAAACTTTGAAGGGAAAGGTAATTTGAAGGTTGACTTAATAAAAAGTATGAAAGGACCTGCCAAAATGTCCAAGATCAAGGGAACAGCTGAAACTTCAAAAGTGAAGCTTAAAAGCTTCAATGTACATGAAGAGGAAAAAGGTTCCCTTAATCTGTCATAAAACATCTTCTGTAGTAGCAAGCAATAAGAAGAACAGGACTGAGAACTAAGCGTTACCACAGAATATACTCGTAGTTTTGAGTCACTGGAAGCTCGCTGCAATTGAACTGCAGAAACTTGTCTTTGGGCAGCCACACTGCCCAATAGAGGGAGGTAAAAACTAGCAACAAACAAACCAAAATATGCACACACATCAAGAAAAAAACCAAACAAATTATGTCAAAGACAAATTGTATTTTGGCCTAGTTTTTTATTCTTACCCATGAAAAATAAAATTTTATCATCTATCCTGTTCATGAAGTAAGCTAATGTAGTTGAACATGAAATAAAGACAACAAATTTGACTTGATTCTCTGGGCATCCAATCAGACTGACTATCCAATATATCTGGTTATAAAATGGCTGCTTAAAAATTCACCAGGTGTTAGAAGAAATTATAAATATTTAAAAGAAAATGGAGAAAGAGAATTTGAAAAGGTTGCATTAAAGTGGCCTAACTGGAGTAGCTCTGAACAAAGTTATAAAGTTTGAAATATCTTCTAAAAGCTACAAAAAAAAGTGTTACTATTAAATATGTTAGTGAATATTTGATCACCTTATGAATTTGTTAAATGTCAATGCTGATTTCAATTAATTCGTGTGTCATGGGTTCAAGTAAAATAACTTTTGAAGCAAAGCCCAGCATATTGTTCATGTCTAACTGGTTGTTTTGAAACAAGACAAAATTGTCTTTCTCTTCCTGTAATGTAAGGACAAAGCACCACCAATGAACATCTCAGTCTACAGAGGATATTCTGCTGAATGTTATTGTATCTATTGGTGTCGTTGTATCTCATTGTTTATTTTTAAAATAAGTAATTAGAATAATCTTTTTATAACATGAACTTTTTTTTCCACTTGTACCAGAGTTTTCCCATTAAAATCTGGTTTTCTTAATGTTTTTTTATGTAGCCTTCTAGCAATGTTACTTTCATTTTTTGGTAGAGCCCTTTATATATGCCATGAGATTTAATGTAGTAATAATTCCTGTAATGAAGCCATGATTGAATATCAAAATCTGAAGCCAAATGGTAAATTGAGTTCTTTGTAACTGGCCTAAGACAAGTAGGTAAATGCTTTATTAGTTAATGCAAGTTCTTGCTTTGCAGAGCTTTTTATGGACATTTTTTCTACTCCTAGCAGGGGTACAGATACCCATAAAGCCACCAATTAGTACACAGGCAAGACCTTGGTGACTTTGTAAAACTAATTTTGTAAGTAGGTACGTGCTTAGAGTACCCAAGAAAGAATCCTCTTATAAACAGGTTAATGTACAGCTTAAGTGTAGCCAGGAAAAAACAAATCCACAAGGAAATACAAAATTCAAATACCATTTTTGTGGTACCAAATGAGGAGATAATATATTCTCCTGGAAGAAGATGTCTTCCAGTTTTGTTGAGTATTTTTGGCTAATGGCTTGACAATGGAATAGGGTGGAATAGGTGTAGCCTCATAAAATTAGCTGATGATTCTCTTGTGGGATGAGCTGCACTTACTTTGAAGGTCAGTGTCATTGTAGAAAAAAACAAGTTTCTTAGTTATATATCTAATTTCCTGAGTCATATAAGTTTCCTGCTCCAGATGGTTTGTTGTCCTGGGGTGACAGAAAAGACAAAACCTTGATATTTCTTTAATTTTTCTGACCATAATGGTAAGCAAAATGTTCTCCATCTCTCAAGTGTGTAGAAATATTTGTAATATAGAATACATCAGATACTGGATGAGTAAGCTTTTAGAGACCTACATTTTCTATGGAATTATAAAATGTTATTAATGATCATTTTAGGTACATATTTAAGTTTCTCCTTCATCCTTAATAATGAATGTTATAGTACTTCAGTTTAGTAAATCTTTACCTGCTGACTTCTTTTTCTCCGTCCTCACCTTAGCTATTTTACCGTAATGAATTGTTTTCTTTTTAATATTGTAAATTTGACTATAGTAAAGCAAATGCTACATTATAGTCAAGGCTTCAAGAGAAACCTGTTAAAAATTAATGGGAGACAATGTTTTGGAGTAGGGAACATAATCTGATATTTTAGGAAACCTTTTACTATAAATCATTTGAATGTATATTCATGCACATCATTGTGGCAAACTGAAGAAAGGGTGTAATCTGAAATAATTTTCTATAGTCCATAAAATTTAATAGTGCTGAAACCAAGTGCCATAGAGAAGATGAAGAATCTAAGCAAAAGATGCAAGAAAGAGCAGTCAGGATGCACATATTAGGGAGACAGATAAATGAGGAGAAATTGATCACAGAGAATTATTATCCACATAAAATAAAAAGTGATTGGAACACTCTGCTCCATTTATCATATGCTAAACCTGTCGGCAGAATTTTGCTAAAAATCTTGTACTTATTCTCTGATGAGAGGGTTTAAATTTAAATTCTCAGGTCAATAATTTTGCAGCATTAAATTTACCTTCAGCTAAATTAAACAAGTTATATTTTCAATTTTATTTAGAAGGTAAGGATGGAAAGTCTATAGATACAAATGGCAGGAATATATCTAGAGGCTCTGAGGGCCAATTCAAATAGGTTAGCCCCAAAGTGGACTTTTTATTACATTACTCCCAAGAGAACATGCCATAAAAGCCACTTCTCTAGTGTATGTCAGGAAAGTGAACAGCACATAATTTCACTTTTTGCCTGTGGGCAAGACTAATGAATAATACCATCAGTCTACAAAGAAAGTAGACATCTGAAAGAGACAAGGGCCAACAAAAACTGGTTTTGATCTCCTTGAAAATATTCATGTTAATAATGCGTTTGTTAAGAACAGCTGAATGAGCTAGTCAAGCACTGAGATAAGATTGGAATGGGCCAGACCAAACTGAAGAAGAAGGCAAAGAAATTTTTAAGCTAAGACTTAAGTATAGAGAATATAGAGAGCAATTTACCATAACAGCCTCTCCTTACACTGTGGTGGTCAGAGATGCAGATAAGAGAAAGTTCTCTAATCAGGATTTGCAGCTACTGTCAACTCTTGTCTTTTTCCAGGAGCTGTAAGCCTTTGAGAGTATGCACCCCAAAGCATGGGACCAGGCATGATATTTTCTGAAATAACATCCAGAACTTCCCTTATGGACATTGATATTATGGATTTAGGCTTAAAACCCCCCATGATCCGTACATTTCTGTGAAAGTCATCAAAACTCTAAGCATCTTCTTCATCTTATTCATGTGTATATATGACTTACCACTTGGATAATGAGAATCAGCCATTCAAAACCCTCAAAACAGTTTGCAATTTTGTCAGGATACTTAGCAACAAACCTAGGTACATACATTATTTTCCCTACACAAAGACTTATTGCTTATTACTGTGATGCTTGATCACCATGGCATGGTTAGACTGTCCTAACAAAGAGATTTGATTAATTGGAAAGTATAACCAATATACAAATGGCATTCAAGTACTCTTGTTTTAACCAATTGTACTTCAAATATGAATTTTAGCAATAGAATAATTTAGGAAATAAAGAAACAGTTAAGAATTTTCAGTTTTCTGTATGAAAACAAGCCAAGACTATAAAGGGCTTTTTTTGGCTGTTTCACTATTATTATTAATTTTTTTCTCTTTTCATTTTTCAGCATTATGTAGTGAAATGCTACTGCCTTTCATGATGGATGGGGTGTATCATGATGGGGTTAGTGCTGTAAATACTGCTTTTGACTGGACTAGAGGATAGTGTAGCAGAGGTGTCTAGATGGCTGTTAAGAGGAAAGAAAGATTAGTGTCTAAGGTGCTGCTCCTGGTCTTTAAGACTCTGAAATGGGTACATAACATTTCAGGTGTTTTTTTCCTCAGCATCATTTAGAGGGTTTTCATAGAGTGGAAATGTCAAAATGGACAGGTGGTGCAACTGCTTAAACCCTATGCTGTCTAGAATAACACAAGCTCTTCAAGCGTTGTGTGTTGCTCTTTAGTTTAGGAGGAGAATGGCAATAATCACAAGAGTAGGAGGCACAAGTAAAATGTTATTGAGTGCTGCATAATAACAATTTCCATGAAACAACCTTAATATAAGTCCCTTATGAGTTACAGAAGCTTAATAGTTACTCTAAATTATCTGCAAACACATAAATGATGCTGAAGTTACTATATCATAAATCTAGAAAATTAAGTCTCTTTGCAACAGCTTAGTTGTTTTGGTTTTTTTTCTAAATATGGCACATCAGCTATTTAATTTTTTTTTTCTTATCCTTCAGAAGTGAGGACCTGCCTGCAGAGGACAGATTATTACCTTGACTCAAAAAATCAATTAAGAACTTTCTCTTGTCAATAGCTATACTGTACACAATAGATTTAGAAAAAGCTCTTGGATTTTTACTTCCTAATTTCTAAACATAGTTATAAACATTCTAATTAATCATGAAATCTTACTCTCTTCAAGACTCATGCTTTACATGCATCAGTATTTCTGAAATTAACTCCTTCCTGAAATATCAGACTGATCAAGGCAAAAACATGCTGCAGACATAAGAATTACTAACTGACAGTGTGAGAAATGAGGTAGAAAATGGAACAAAAATATTCAGTTTTGCCTACATGTGCATGCTTTGACCCCTGCTATAATTTGATGTCTACTAAATTTTGCAGTATGCAGAGCACAAGAAAAGTTTCGATTCATTTGTTAAGGACAATTCACCTATCAGTACACAACTTTTTTAGTGCTGCGTTGCAAAAACAGTTTCATAGTGTATAAGCCTTAGAATCAGGGACCTTGACAATCTCAAGAAGTGGGCCTGTGGAAATCTCAAGAAATTTGTTCAAGATCCTGCACCTGGATTGATGTGATCCCAAGTACAAATACAGGCTGGGCAGAGAATGGATTGAGAGAAGCCCTGAGGAGATGGACTTGGGGGTGTTGGAGGATGAGAAGTTGGACATGACCCACCCAATTGTGTGCTGGGCTGCATCCAAAGCCGTGTGGCCAGCAGGGCAAGGGAGGGGATTCTGCCCCTCTGCTCTGCTCTGGTGAGACCCCACCTGAACTGCTGCATCCAGCTCTGGGGTCCCCAGCACAGGAAGGACATGGACCTGTTGGGGCAAGTACAGAAGAGGCCACCAAGATGATCAGGTGGCTGGAGGACCTTTGCTATGAAGACAGGCTGGGGTTGTTCAGCCTGGAGAAGAGAAGGCTTTTGGAACACCTTATAGCAGCCTTGCAGTACCTGAAGGGGGCTTAAAAGAAAGTTGGAGAAGGACTTTTCACAAGGGCATGTGGTGATGGGACAAGGGGAAATGGCTTTAAGCTGAAAGAAGGTAGGTTTACATGAGATATCAGGAAGAAATTATTTACAGTGAAGGTGGTGAGGCATTGGAACAGGTTGCCCAGAGAAACTGTTGATGTCCCATCCCTGGAAGTGTTCAAGGCCAGGTTGGATGGGGCTTTGAGCAACTTGGTCTAATAGAAGGTGTCCCTTGTCCATGAGAGGGGGGTTGGAATAAGACAATTTTTAAAGTTCCTTTCCAACCAAAACCTGGTTCCAATCAAACCATTCCGTAATTCTATGAATCTACGATGACCTTTTGAGTTCCAAGGACTATGTCAGACATGGGACATAGTTTTCACTTGTCACTGATGTCAGTTCATTTTCTACTACCCTGGCTTGAAATCGCTCCTCAACAGACAATAATTTGATGGTATTTCCTCTAATTGACACTGGTTGTTGAAAAGTAACATTGTAAAGCATCATGTGGTCAGATAATGCTGGTTTTGATGATCTTGCTGAACACACGCAACCCTTTCAGAAATCTTTTCTTCTTTTCCCATTTAAATTTTGTCTGGCATCATGGTTTTACCACAAAATCTAAATTGTTTTTTCTTCCCTGTGGTCATCCATGCTGCACCCCAAATTTTCTATCTAGAAATTTTCATTGTTATTTTAAATAGCCTGATATTAATTTTAGGGGTGATTTAAGAAGTCCTGTGTTTTCTAAGTGTAAAGAAGTTCAGAGGTAATACAGCAGACCAGGACAAGCACTGTATGAGGATATACTCTTATAACAAATCTAGAAAAAATGTTTAGATAATATTAGATGACAGAAGGACAAAAAGGATGGTTCAGAAGAAGCCCACTGGCACACTGGAGAGAAGGTTAAAATTCATCAATATATTGTATTACATAAAGTGAGGGAAAGAGAAATAGTGAACAATAAAAAAATTAGTTACTGACTCTGGCATCTTGAAAGTTCTGAATTCTTATTTTTGTCATCCATTTATTCATTCACTATACATTCTTCATCATGTGCATGATGCACACTCTCTTTTGATTTCAGCTGTGAGGTAGAGCCTTTGGATTTAGTGATTCTCTATTTACCTACACCCAAATTATCCATAAAAGATAATGGGGTAAAAGCTGTATTTATACATATATTTTAACTACAGTACTTGTAAGCTTAAAGAGATTGCTCATATGAGCAAAACTGCACATGCAATTAATATGACCAAAAATAATTAAAGAGCATTCTGGGTTTTTTTCTCTAATGCTATGTTTATAAAGATGAAAAGGCTCATACCTTTAGGGAGAAAAACCTTTTATCTCTAGCTGGGTTCAGGCTGTTTAAATTTTTATGCAGTAAATGTTTCCACTGGCTTCTTTAGGTTTTCTTATATTTGCAATAAGCACACATTTATATAACTTTATGAAAAAGGGTCCTAATCTGTAAGTTGCTGCTTCCTATGGTTGATTTGCCTCCTACAGATATCTCTGCTTTGTATCAGCCTTTGAATAGCTCTTATATTAAATTACAGATAAATTCTGCATAACAGGCAATTTACACGTCTCAATAGTATGCTTGTCTCATGTCTTATTAGCAATTGTGAGCATAAGTGAGACATTTCAACTGAAATGTTCTCTTTTGTCCTAAGATTCTTGAGCTGAGCAGCATTTACTGGTGGATGAGAATTTGTATGGATTATTTTGGACTGATGAAAGTGATGTCATAAAATACAATATGGTACTGTACTTTACGGAATTTTAATTGAGAATTTTGTTGTGGTTCCTTTGAACCAACATCATACATCCAGATTTAGGATAACACTGCAGTCTTAATGTGTATGGTTTTGATTTTATTTCGTTTTGCCTGTTTTCATAAACTAGATAGTTCTTGAACTACTAAGATAGTATGTGATTTATGAAGAAATTGGGAACTTAGTAAATAAAGTAGTGAGAAGATTTCAATGCTGTTGAAAGAAGAGTTCTTAGAAGTGTCTTAGTGTCAAGTCCTTCCATCTGCCAATACTTCTGTTTCTTTAGTCACATGTTTGTTAACACAAGAGCTAAGTTTCTCCTGGGGAAAAAAAAAACCAAACCCCAAAGAAAGCTTTGGAATCAAAAAGTAAAACTACTTAAAAAAATGTTTATAGTAAAACAGAAAATAGTTTTTTATGATTCAGACAACAACCTTCTTTTCCTTACATCAAAGAAAATATTTTGATGGAGGGAGATATAAATTAGGAGCCCATAAAATATTTCTGAGATATTAAATAATGTGATTGTTATCATTATTTCACTTATATTGCATACTCCATTTTTTCCAAGGGTCTTTTGGAAGAGTTAACACTCTTCTCCTGAGACAGAACATTTACTAGAGAGGCAAAGGTTCATGGACAGAGTATTTGTGCCTTGGCCACACTTAGGTTTTCAGAACTCTGGACTGATTATGTGTAAAAGACTTCATAACTGTCTATACCAGCATGGAAGGCAGACATACACTTTTTTGGGTTCCTGAGCATCAATGAATTCCATTAGTGTAACCTGTTGTTTCAGTCCTTGGCACAGCCAACTCGGGAAGAGCTCCCATTGTTGAATGTGGAAACTCCTTTACAACAGATACTGGCTTCTAATGTCTCATTATGAAGGAAGAGTTGTGCGTGCATTTCACCTGCCACATCTCCCATCACTCCTAAAAATCCTTCACACAGTATGTCTCCCAGAAGCCAGAGTGGCTCTTCTGAGTGATAAATTGCCCCTTAACAGAGTAGTAAGTCTTTTCAGTGTAAAATTATGCAACACATCGAAAGTAAGAGTTTGGGGACAGTCTTTAGTAAGCAGAATTTAATACAAAGTTAAATCAAGTGCTGTGCTGATTATGTTACTCATTTGCATATATAATTCAGTAAGCCTCCCTCATTCTCAATGTACTGGAGCTCAAGAGTTTTCCTCCTCCTCCAGTGACATAGAAGGCAAGGGCTTTTTGGCTCACTTCAGTCAACTACCAGCCAAACCCATAACTTACACTGTCATGTATTCTGGTTATGACACAATTTGTAGAGAAAAGAAATGAATGACTTAGAAAGTATTTCATAGATTTAAAAAAAAATTACTGTTTAAGGGAGGAGTTAGATTTTTTATTTTAGTCTGTTTATTTGTAAACAGCAATTCTTGAAACACCACATAGCTTGACTGGTGAAATATAGTTAATTTGAGATGCTATTCTGATGGCTTTAGCAACCAAACTAATGTCTCAGGACTCCTGATCTTGTGTTCAACAAGACTTAAAGACCCTAACTAATGTCTATGAGTTTCTGTAAGCTTTGTTGCCAATGATTTACTGGAGATTGGAGATGGAAACTCAACATTTGAGTTATAAAGATGGATAAAAATTTTCTCAAAAACTGTTGAGTAATATATTTTGGTGCAGGTATCTGGGTGTGCAGCTGCTGTGACAGATGCAGATTGAACTCTGGGTGCCAAGAGCCCCAGGCAAGAGACCTTGAACTGCTAACCCTTTGCATAAAAAATGTCACAGGGACCTGTGGCCCAGCCAGGGGACCAGACACTCAGAGACACAGCACTCCAGAAGGAGGTGAGAGTACTCATCCAGGAAAAAGGAGATTTAAATATCATTCCACCTTCTGTTAAAGAAGAGTTAAAGTATATCTTCAAAATTATTTTACTGATTTGAAGAATAATTTTAGCTAATTCAATGACTATGGATATATTTTATATATAAAGGATTTTTTTTTAAAGCAGAAAGCTCTGTCTGTGAAGGTCAGTTGGGAGTATTTATTATGCTCAGTGAATATACTTTTCTATTGCATATGTGATAGGGACAGCCCTAGAACAAATTACATTTATCATGTATTTATTTTCACTCTGCACACTAGTCCACCTCCTGTAGAGTGGGTAGTGGAGATGCTCATCTCAGCATCCTTGATTTCAATTGTCTCTTTGGCATAGTCTTGGGTGATTATCTTGACTAATGATTGATAATCATTTATCACTAAGAGGAGAACTGGTACATTTTTGGATGAAGGAGAGATTGCTTCTTCTACAAAAATCTGTGTGTGTTTTTCTTTCTTCACAGATGCTCCAAGTATATTTGTACTTGTTTAGAATTTTCATGTCATATGAAAAGTTTCTTTCTGACAAAAATCAGTAAGGGAAGAAATATTTCTGCCAGGATAAGCTACACATAATTTGATTTAGACGATCATTCTGTGTTAGGTTGTATGGAGGGTTTCTTTTTTATTTTGAGTACGTGCCCTTTGGTTTATTGCAGTTTCAGAAGGTAGATTGAAAATCATCTGAATTCTGTCTATTTAGTATTCTTCTCACATAAGACTACAGAGAGGAAGTTTTTGTGCCCAGGAATACCTCTCCAAAAGACTTTTTTGAGGCTTGTTAGAAAGTTCACAAAAACTAAGCATAGCTCTAAGGAGATGGATTAGTGGGCAGAGTGAAGGTTAGGAGACATACATGATGAACACAATTTGTCTCATGGCTGTCCTTATCTTAGATGCATACAATGAAATGTATTCACTGAGCATAATAAAACGCAGTCACCTTTGCAGCATTCCTTATGCAACAGCTGTTTAATTGTGCACAACAACATAGCAGTCATACACAACCACTTTAGTGGCAAAATATTCCCTTCACTATTAGAAAATTATGCAGAAAGTTAATAATAAGGGGCACAATGCAATTAGGGACATTCTATTTGAGTGCATGAAGTACAGAGCATCCGACTGAAAATATGCTATGGGACATATAACAACCATAATGGCCAGGACGCCAATTTGTCTGAAAGAGCAGCCCTGAACGTGATTTTCTCGGGTTAAAAATGGTGGAATTCAGAGCACAAACACCCACACATTTAAAAAATGGGCAAAATGTTACGTGGAAATGTAGACCTTTCCCATACTTTTGTATGTATGCAATTAGAAAAAAAAAACATTTTTAAACAAGCACTTTTATATGACATTTTAGTTATATAAAAAGAAGTAGAAGCTCAAAGTCCCAGTGTAAAGCAGCTAAAACAGATCAAAGTGTTTGAGGTTATGCAACAGTGAGGTTTGCAAAATTAAGTAGCAGTTTGAACTTTGACAGCTTAATTTTTCAAATCAGCCTAAACTTCAAAGGATTTATCTTCTTTCAGAAATAAATTTGAGGAGGGGTAAAAAAAAGCATAGCCTGACGTCTACTTATTATACCCATATTGGAAATTCCTTTCCTTTGACATGCCTTGTCTCTGAGGCTTGGATTTACAAGCAACTAGACACTGCTACACAGCAATTTTCAAACCCATAAAACTTCCTTTGAGGAGAAATGAATACGTTAGCCTAAGGTTTGTTCTATCAAATGGACTTTCATCCTCAGCTGTTTCTTTTCATTATTTGAGGGTTAGTGCTTGACCTTGCTTTTCTGGAATCTGAATCAGGACTAAAATGATACAAATTGTTCAGGACATAATTGTCTAATTCATCATTAAGAACACAATTTTAAAATAAAACTGCTGTCCTAGAGAGTGTAAAATAACTAGGTGTTATCTGTGTTAAAAGTCAATGAGGATGGAAATAGCTTTCCATTTGTATCACTGTAACAAACCCGGCTTCTGGAAAAAAACCATTCTCATATAGTTCCAGAGAGCCTCCTGTAAGCACAAAACCTTGAGGGCAAAAAGTTATTTTTGGCAAATGTTAAGTAAAGGCTTCCAAGCAGGCAGAAGGACCTTGATAAAACTGAAATTGGAGACATTATTTAATTTATTTACAAAAAGTAAACTGAAATATTCTACTTAGAGTGTCACCAGCTTTTAGAGGCCGGTGTCACCCCTTTACTCACATGCCACTTTATCTTGACTTTTACATTCTGAAAGCATTATCTTCTGATGGGTTTAATTTTTTGTTAAGCTTAGCTAAAAGTAAGTAGCAAAAAGTGTGTTGATTGAACTTTCAAAAGGAAAAGTAATTGAAAGACTGTAGATTTCTGGCTGTGAAATAGCTGGTAATCACTCAAGCTTAATGCCAACAGCAAAATTGTTTATGTGGTGTCAGTGTACATTTATTTTTGTTTGCTAATATCTGTAATCTCTAAACAAATTTTTTGAATTCAGTGTTAATTAGAAACTAAAAACCTCAAGTAATTCTGCTAATATTGTTTAAGAAAGGACTGGATGTGGCACTGAGTTCCACTGTCTAATTGACAAGGTGGTGCTAGGTCATGGGTTAGACTTAATGATCCCAAAGGTTTTTTCCAACCTAGTTGACTCTGTGATCCTGTTATAGTAGATGGCAGACATGAGACCTTGTTTGCAAGAATGAAAGAAAGGGATATTTGTGACTCTGACTGCATCCCTATAATAAATATTGTGAAGTAATAGGAGCAAAACTGTAGAGTGAAGCGGTTCGTGTTGAGGATCCAAAATCCACAGTGCCTGTTGGGAATTTTACTTCAGAGGAGATCTGGTATAACCTAGGCCTGTTGGATTTACTGGAAGCTGAAGCACATTAAGTTAATTTCTGTAGTGTATCTTCCAGTTTAGTTTCCCCTG
This sequence comes from Ptilonorhynchus violaceus, assembly GCA_013397565.1. Taxonomy (NCBI): domain Eukaryota; kingdom Metazoa; phylum Chordata; class Aves; order Passeriformes; family Ptilonorhynchidae; genus Ptilonorhynchus; species Ptilonorhynchus violaceus. The sequence continues at coordinate 718,019 of VZRJ01011668.1, read as the reverse complement.
AGAGGAAACCTGTTTATATGCCTAAATTTGCATGATGTGAACCAGAGAGCTGGAATAGGAAAATTCAGGATTCAAGGACAAAGTTCAAATTTGAACTGGAAATCATGGCTCTCTTCCACATTAGTTGAGTGCTGCCCCTTAAATTTGTAATATATTTGTTTCAGGGTTTTTAAATCTGGATTAGTTTTAGTTGAAATACCCTTTTGCATGTACACTCCATTAAGATGGACTCCTGCAGTGCATCTTTCAGTTTAATTTTATCCATAAGGAATCCATTTCCCATCACAAAGCAATGGACAACAAGTCCACTAGAACAGTGATGGAGTAACCTCTCATATATACATAATTCTGTGAATGAAAAACAAACATAATTCCTGCTTATAAAAAAAATCACATCTGTATAGAATCAATAAAACTAGCTGCATTAAATGAATGACTAAGTCTTGCACATATGGTTCCTTGGCATTTGTTTCCCACAGATATTGCTGTATTTCCTAAAATGTCACATTTAAAAGATCGGCTAATAATCATATCCTGTTTGTAAAATGATAAAAATCACAGTATCCTTAATATAAATGCTTCATCAGATAAAATGAAGGCAGAATTGGGTATCTTGCTTTAAAGTTGAGAGGTATGTTGGAAAAATAAGAATGTTTTTAAGGGTGTCTGCTGTCAGCATAAGCTTTATTTCAGTGGATTTATCTTTTTATTGTGTGAGCAATTTTTATGGCTTTCATACTCTGTGGTGAAAGCACAAGGGCTGAAAACCGGAACTGACTTTTGTAATATCCATAAATTTTCAATCTTGTAATTTTGTCATGCATGATTTAGTAATGTATAAATTCCAATTTGTATTAAAAAGTAGATTTCTTACATCAATATAGAAGTAGGATTTCAGTAAGATTGTGCAGAATTATTGTATGGTTCCACTAACCCAACAGCAAAACATACATCTATCTATCCATCTCTATATCTCTATATCTATCTATCTCTATATCTCTATATCTATCTCTATATCTCTATATCTGTATCTTTCCCTTCATTAACCTCTAAATTTTATTTAATTTTTTAATCTTCTTTTCATCAGAAAAAAAAAAAAATTTTAATTTATTTTTAACTCTTAAAGAATCAAAGAGATTTCTCTTATACATGAAGATATCAGATGTGTTTTTCACCTTGTAAATTGGTTGCCTGGATGTATTTTTAGCTTTCATTTCAAGCATCTCTCATCTAAGAAGAAAGATGGTGATTTTTTTCAGGTGATTAGCCTGGACTTACTTGCTTTTCACTTCAGCTCTCAGTTAATATGTGGGACCTGAACATAAATGTTCCCTAGCTGATTTCCAGACATAAGCTGGAAATTCTGTTCACTCTAAGTAAATTTTCATGTCAGTCTTGCCTGAGGACTTTGATACAGTAATACTAAAGATATATTTCTAAATAAAGCATCATCATAATGATGAAAGGCTCTTGTATCTGATTTGTATTATAAAATTAGCCTTTATTCTGTTTCTACTATTCACTAATAAACTTAGATTGATTCAAAGTATTTCTCAGATAAGAAACTAAACCCAAAAATTTTAATCCAGAATATAATGCATTGGTGAAGATCAGCATGATTGCTTTCTAAAATACAGTATCCATGCTGAAAAGACAGATAACACCACAATCCACAAACTCTTTTCTTTCAATTATCAACAGAAAGAAGTTCGATAATTTCTATTGTGCATTTTAACATTTCAATTTTGTACTAAACATGAACATTCTAGATATAAACCTTAAGGCAATATTAAAATAGAATACATTCTGATTTACATTATCCTAAAATCTAATTCTTTGTCCTCCTTTCTCCTTAGTCTTATCACTTTGTAAGACTGAAATTATCTCTCAGAAGTCTCAAGGGCTTTACTGCAGACTTTTTCCCCTTCATTAAAATATTCCACAATTTTTAGAGCCATCTTTTCAGATTAGAATTGACCCAAGAAAGTCCAGATTAATTTAGGAAAGTGTTTATTTGAGGCTTGAAATAATTTAATCAAATTAAAAAATGAAACTTTTTTTTTACTTGCAGATGTAGCCCTGTGGCAAATATTTGAAATATTTGAGTGTAGGTTACTGTGTTAGTCTAGGGAAAAAAAAAGAATGTGTAAACTAAAGCTCTTGCTGTCACTGATATAATTTTTATTTTATTTTCCTTTCTTTTTCATTTGTTCAGCGCCCTTCTTTATAATCATTTTGCTTCTCTCATCATACCTGCTTCTTTCTTTCTCTCCTCTTTAGTTACAGCCCATCTTGAGAAATAAGTACAAAATTTCCAACTAGTGCTGCTGTTGTTTAAAGACAAAAATTTCTGTTTCTAAGAAGTGTTGCAGAAGACGTTGTATAAAAAACTTAATTTGCTTTTGAGAGATGCAGCTTTCTGTTGCAGATTCCACTCTTGGCTGGAATATGGCCTTGGAAAAACCGTACCATTCCTTCTGTATAACCTCTCAGAATTTGTCTGCAGTCTCTCCTAGCAAGTACTAGGGCTGAGATGTGATTATAAACTTGCATGAACTTTTAGACTGCACTGTAGTGTGCTAAAATCCTGGAAGGGAAGAGTTGAGGAGAACAGTAATGTTAAAGTGTGTTATTCTGTGACAAATATTTTAAGACCCCTCTCTTAATCATTTCTGAAAGTGCCTACTGATGGAATTACTCAGAAAGAGTAGCAGTGCAATTCCAGCTTACTTATGTATCAGTCAGGCTACTTAAACACAGCAAGATTTTCTTCTCTTTGATTAGCTTATTTGATGCCTCAATCAGTGGTTTTCCTCTGGAAGAAAATGGAAAATGGGAATGTAGATTGAAAAAAAAATCCAGAAAGGAAAAAGAGGTCATTCACCATAAACAAAACTACTGATTAGTTGGTATTCAAGTATTTGAAAGTAAACCAGTCAGAATATTTAGAACATTTTATCATAAATACTTATTTTTAAAGGAGCAAGTGTCATAGAAAATATAATCTCGCCTAATTATGGACAATCTTATCTAATCATTCACAGTGAGACATACCCTTTATTAGTCACTCTGTATGTGACACTGCTGATCATGTTAATGTGTACCAGTCCTACTCCATGGCACTGCCTGAAACTGAACCAATCAGCATGATACAGTCAGTCAGCCTGATAGTGCTATTTCCTATATATAGCACATCTTGACCATTGCCCATTAAATAATTTGTACCATCAGCAGCCATCCTATCTCTCTTTTGATGACAATTTGAAGTCTAATGATGATGAGAGATGATAGATTTACAGCTTCATGTTGCAGCTTTTTGCTCTGGTACCGAATAATGAAAATAAAATCTGTTAAATTCTGATCTTTATATATGCTTATCACAAAAGTTATACATCATTATTTACACTTCTCATCTAGACAGCAGGAAAAATAATTTTGTCTCAGTAAGAACTTTATACAGTGAATATGAAATAGTTTATTTTTTGTAAAAATGAGTTAGATAGATCAGTCTATCATTTACTCAATCATTTTTTTTTAATTCAGGTTCAGACTGCAGTTTCAAGGTTAGGCCTTGTCCAAATGTTCTTTAAATTTGGCAATTAGATATCTTCTCTGAAATGGCTAAAAAAGCTGAGAAATATCTATACACGCCCTGAAGAAATGCAAATAGAACACGCTAATGCTCTCAGTTCAGAGAGATCATGAATAGATACTACGGTTTTGTCATTCTAATTTTGTTAATTGCTTCAGACAAATGTACTCTGTGTTGAAAAATTACTGTTTTCTTCCTAATAATATATATTATTTGCTGGCACAAAAAGTTCTGTTTGATCTATGTCATATGAAGGATAAAATGTAAAATTATAAAGCGGTTGCATGATGATCTGTTTCCAACATTACCTCATGAAAACACACTTTTCCATATACAGCATCTTACTCTGACATTGAAGATGCCTGTAGACAAGGGAAATTACCTGTGAGCATTGAGTAGTAAATAAATTCCCATTTCTTCTAGCAGAGGATGTTAAAAATAATGTTATGTTTTTGTGTATTTGCGCTTAAAGTCCATTATGTAATCAAGGGAAAACAACCCACAGGGACATTAACTTTGTCAGAGTTGCTATTGTGAGGCTGTTTTAGTTAACGCTTTTTCAGATAATATTTTTATTGTAAGAAAGATTCATCTGCACTTTTTCTGCCATTAGGGTGTAGTGCATATTTTATTTTTTTAAGGTGAATTGATTCCATGTAATACTTAAAACGAGAATATCAGAGACATGCAGTCATTCTGGTCTTCCTTTCAAGTACACACTGTATTTAGACATTAGCCTTCCTTAGTTTTACATTTATGCTCAGTCTTTTTTCACCAAACTGTGGGTATTAAATATAGATGAAGTGATAAAGCAATTGTAAAGTATTTTTGCAGTCTTAGAATCATATCCATCTATTCAGTTAATTTCCTTAACAGACTTGTATTTGAATATCTTCTGCAACATTAGCAAAACACAAAATTATAATGTTGTCCTTTTCTTATGAAATGTTCTCGTAATTTTAAAGTACTGCCTTGTATCAAGCTTTAAACTATTCCCAGGCATTCTTCATGATGAACTGGAAGACTTGACCTCTAGAAGATGTAGAACTCTAGGCTCCTAGCCAATTTGAAGTACTTTTCCAATATACTAATATACTTCCTGACTAATTTTGGGTTTCTCACACATTGTGTGGGAAATGGGAAATCAGAATGGATTTTAGGCCTGAAACTGATTGACTGAATAATTTCAAGCAGCAAAGCAGCAGCTTATTTTTCTTCCATAACATAGGTTCAATAATAACCTTGTTTCTAATTTTATTAAAATATCCAAAAGAGCTTAAGGTTCTCTTTGCATGGCATAACTCTATCCTCAGAATTTGCACATGAGCCTTGGAAAAAATTTCTACTGCCAGCAGGTTGAAGTAATGTAGAGTTGCCAGTTCCTATGCATTTTCCATCACAGGGAGAAAAGAAAATAACAGAGAAACTCTGATACTGTTTGTGCAATGAAACCTGTATTGTTGCTATAGCTGTGTTTTGAAATAACTTTAAAAAATTATTTGAATACACTTTTTTAATCTGTAAAGATTTGTCAAGAGATCATTTTCCCCATATTCTTCTGCTATTATTTAAAAACGTGGGGGAAATTTTGCGTACTTTTGCATCAGTGATGCTATTTGATTTCCCAAGTAAGACTGCTATTTTCCTTTACCCAAATCCATCTTTGTCTTTAAACTGAGATTGTGGAATCAAGTAGGCTTTCAAGAGAGGGATTGCTTTGTTTGTTTTGGGTTTGTGTGGCAACATTATGGTAGTGGGGGAGGGTCTACAGGGGTGGCTTCTGTGAGAAGCTGCTAGGAGCTTTCTCCATGTCTGACAGGGCCAATGGCAACCAGCTCCAAGATGGATCTGCCACTGGCCAAGGCCAAAGCCATCAGTAATAGTGGTAGTACTTCTGAGATAATGTATTTGAGAAGGGGAAAAACCTGCTGTGTGACAGCAGCTGGAGAATATGGAGAGGAGTGAGAATATGTGAGAGAAACAGCTCTGCAGAGGCACCAGGCTCCGTGAAGGAGGAGGGAGAGGAGGTACTCCAGGTGCTGGAGCAGAGATTCCCCTGCAGCCTGTGGTGCAGACCATGGTGAGGCAGCTGTGCCCCTGCAGCCCATGAAGAACCCCACTCTGAAGCAGGTGGATGCCCGAAGGTGGCTGTAACCCCATGGGAAGCCTGCACTGGAGCAGGCTCCTAGCAGGACCTGTGGCCCCATAGACAAAGGAGTCCATGCTGCAGCAGGTCTTGTCCCTGGCAGGACTTGTGATCCCATGGAAGGGGCCCACTCTGATTTATGAACTGTATCCCATGGAAAGGACTCACATTGGAGAAGTTCACGGAGGACTGTCTTCTGTAGAAGAAGACTGAGTAGGGGAATAACAGGATATTGCCAGCCCTGTAAGTGTCCCTTTGCACTCAGTTTCCAGATTATGATCAAGACATCATAATATAAATATGTAAACAAATATGTACATATCGTGGAGGAATCTTCAGTCTTCTGGACTGGAATCACATGTGAATACAGAAGCACTTGAGAATGTACAAAACACAGGCTCTTTATGTTTTACCTCTTTACTATATGCTACTGAATTAAATTGCCCCTTCTAGCAGCCTATGCAAGTATCATTCATTGAAGAATAATAAAATTGAAACTGTCTCCTGAAGAGATGAAGGCAGTTGGGTTTCTTGTTCAGGAGATTTCGTATGTTTAATAAGACTCAGTGGAAAAATTATTGTATATGGAGGAAGAAAAACATCTGAAGGAACCAGCAGCTGGAATGATTGGAAGAGTTGGGGTTAGCTTTCAACTAATGCCTATTTACAGCATGAATCTGGCTTCTAACTATCATTAAGAAAATGAAAATTAATTATGTTTTTAAATTTTTTTCACAAAACTGGTTTTACAGCTTTTTTTTCTTGATAGATCATCTTAAATTCTCTTAATCGTGTGAACTACCTAAAGGGAAGAAGAGAGAGATGAAAAGACGATTTCGTTAAGAGAAATTTGTTTTTCTGGCTTTCAGGAGCTTATAAGGTATATGCAATCAATCCATGCATCCAATCATGGATTCATATTTTCCAGGTCAAATAAACAGTAAATCTGAGAAGACTGGTTGATAGACTGAGTCAAGATCTCTGATATGCAAGGAAAATACAGAATTCTTCTGCCTCTAAAGGGATGTTCAAGGAAAATAGCGTCTGCTGTAACTGGATTTTCTGACAATAAAGACAAAAGGGACAGCTAGCATTGTTTCATCTTATACACAGTGCTGTCAGAGCACTTCAGTCCATAATTTCTATTTTGACCTATGTCTTTAAAAAAGCATTCAGACATGATCAAAATGATGATTTCTGCATTAACACTTGAGTGACATGTCAAGTGCTTTATTAGCAAAAACTTATAGTAAAATAAAAAAAGTGAGCTAAGCCTAGATCAAATAAACTCTGATGCCTAGGAGGTAAATATTGCAACAAATAAGTTCTGGGCATTTTTTCTGCCATACCTCAGCTTCTTAAGTAGTTTAGTTGACTCAGAATGTTGACCTAAGCAGTGCAAAACCATGCAGTAGAAAATGTGAACAGGCTTATATCCTAAGATTCATCCTTCTCTAAAGTTTAGATGCTCAATGGATTTCAGAAAATGCTTTCATCCATTCGAGATCCTGACCTGAATGCAGCAAGTTAAAGCATTTGAAAGAGTGAGCAAACACCACTGCACCCAAAGGGAATGAAAGAATGGAGCTCTGAGGCAGGAAATAGAATATTTTCAAATCTTTCTTTATCTTGAGGAAGTCCACACTCTGTGCTGGTTATGATTGGAATAGAGTTAATTTTCTTCTTAATAGGTTGTATGGGGCTGTGTTTGTTGTTTGTGCTGAAAACAGCGTTGATTATTCAGGGATGTTGTAGGTGTTGCTGAGCAGTTCTTACACAGAGTCATGGCCTTTTCTGCTCCTCTTCCCTCCTTGACTAGTGAAGAGGCTGGGAGGGCACAAGGAGTTGGGAGAGGACACAGCTGACCCCAACTGACCCCAAATGACCACAAGGATATTCCATACCGTATGGTGTCATGCTCAGCATATAGAGCTGGGGGAAGAAGGAAAGGGGGACTTTTGGAGTGATGGCTTTTGTCTTTCCAAATCACTGCTATGTGTGGTGGAGCCCTGCTGTCCTGGTGGTGGCCGAACACCTGGTGGTGGGAAGTGGTGAATGAATTCCTTGTTTTGCTTGGCTTGTGTGTGTGGCTTTTGCTTTATCTATTAAATTGTCTTTATCTCAACCCAGGAATTTTACTATTTTTCCCAGTAATCCCTCCCATTCCAGTGGAGGTGGGGAGAGAGTGAGCAGCTGTGTAGAGCCTAGTTGATGACTGGGGACGCTCAGCCTCATGTCTGCTGCATGCCAGGGTTCGGATGAAGACAGGATAAAACACGACTGTAACAGATGAGATACTCATTGTTTTGACTAATAGGTCCTGAAATACTGACAGAGTTGATATTTCCCCTTACCTAACAGATATCACACAATCTCTAGTTCCCGATGATTTTTCATATTGGTTTAGTTTCAAGTCTGTAAAGTATTGCTGTAACTCGTGACTTTCCTGTGCAGAAGTTCCTCACTTCATTGGCAGGTTTCTGCTATAAATCACTTAGATCTGAATGGATAGTCCCCAAAGTAATTTTGCTTAGATTTGCTTAGAGGCATCTGACTGGAATGATTTTCAGTTTTCATAAGAGCAGGAATCCAGTGCCGCTATTGCCATTACTTGCTATATAGATATCCAACACAAACCCACTAATGCTACAAAGGGCTCCAGAGACCTTTTTGAAGACTGAAAAGTCTGAATGAAAAACAAGTTTGGGGTTTGTTTGGGTTTTTTGGTACCTCTGTGACTGTTCTTAAAGGATAATTTGAATACTTTGGGAAACTATATTTTGTTGTCAGCTCTCATCCAAAAATATAAATCCGAGGTTTAGTGTAATCCTTTAGATATTCTGTATGGTCTTTATATAATTACTATACAGGCTTTAATAAAAGCTGCAGAAGATTGAAGGTTCAAATTTAAGATATATTAAGAATGCAGCAGATATCTATGCAAGTTTAGCACTTTAAATTTGATAGGATAATTTTATTTAATATCTTAAAGCTTTCTGTTAAAACTTTGGTTGAAAAGTTTTCCAGCAAAACTGAGCTGATATGAAAATGACATGCTTAACAAATTAGCTTATATTTCGCTGAGGTATCTTTTTGAAGAGATTGCATAACATAATTTAAATGAAATGTTTCAATTTCCAATTTGAAATTATTTTTGGCAGCTGCAAAAAAGATCACTTTACAAGTATGTAAAAGTAATGTTTTATTCAGTGAAGACTTTTAAAAAATATCTTCCTTCCTAACGAGCTCAATAGCTTCATTGTCTTCAAAATTAGAACAAAGGAACAACTTTGATACATGAAGTTCTTTGAAAAACTGAACTTTTGATCTCCTCAATTTGATTAGAAATTCTTAATTATTCTAAACTTTTATTTAAAGCATTACAAAATATCACTTTCAGGAATAAGAAAAACGAAAACTAAAAGATGTCTTCTAATATCCTACTTAATTCTTCCCTTATATAGGAATCAGAAGATAATAGATTTCATTCAGATTTGCATTATATTCAAACAGAGAGATGAAGAGAAGTATATAAATCCATACAGCATAAATATCATAACTCCAAAAATAAGTTTTTGATAGACACAGTGATTTCAAACACCACCGACCAGTTCTTCATCGTAATTAACACGATTGTGGTTGGTTTCCTTATCATTGCAGGGTCCTAGAACTTTGAGATTCCCCCTCTGTTAACTATCATTCACATGTGTAATGAAAAGATGCCTCAAACAGCATAACAGAGTCATATAAATACAACATAAGAGCTGTTGGAGAGGGATACAGAGAAACAGTGGGATCCTATTAGTCAGCAATCTTCAGTATTGTCCTGCTGTAACCACAGCTGTTCAATATGATCACTGCTCTGCTTCAAGGAGAGGAGCAATGAAAGGGGAAAACAAAACTTTTTAAACTGGCATATCTTGGCTAAAGCCGGTGGCAAACTGAAAATAGATATCTGGTCATAAATTCTATGGTATGTTAGAATTCACTGTGTATAAAATGCCTGTGTTTTACTAAAGTTTTCAATCATCTTGTAAATAAAACTAGTCCTTTTCTGTGGCATTTCAGTATAACAAAATTAAATATAAACTAATAAAAAGCAGAATTACACTAGACTTGCTTTTAAGTATTGTCCAAGTTTTGGCTTTTTTGAGGGAGGGAGTTAATAATTTCTTGGTACAAAATTAAATTTAAGGCATTTCATTTTGAGTATAGCAAACGGGAAATTTTCTAGGTTGTGGTTTTAATGCCAGAAGCCCTAAAACTTTCCTGGAGAACTGAAATAGTATAGTGTGGGTTTTCTTGGACATGTAAATTCTACTAGTTAGTTATTTCTTTGACATACATAGCAAATGAGAGTACTACTCTTGTTATTTAATATAGTTAAGATTCTTGCAAGTATGAGCAGGCATAGAGAAATTTATAACAGAAGAATTTAGTCATGCAGGAAACTTTAATGATTAAAAATGTCAGTGTTTCCAAGTTTTTGAGTGTCTGAAGCATCAGGATAACTATATTTCAGAACTAAACATCCAAGTCTCACTGAATTTTTTCTCCACATTTAGTCTTTTTTAGGTCTGGGCCTATGAGAATTTTCTGTGAGAACTGAAAGGTTTCCTTTCATCCCCTAAATCTTGGTAATATTACTGACTTTTTTATCACATGATTGTTGATTTAATTGATCAGTAGGGGGATGGCTGGGCCATCTTTCATGTGACCATTGTTCAAAGTTGGATCTGAGACAGCAGAGACAAGACATAAAAGTTCATTCCTGACTCTGCTGTGACTTGAATGATTCTTATAACCATGAGTAGGTTGATGATTCAGTTTCAAGTGAAGCCACCTAAATAAACAGTTGCATTGGCACAGCTGAGAAGAGATTGGCTGAAGGCAAGAAAAGAAATGGGAGTGAGTGTTTGGGAGTGGTTGCCAAACCAGCTTTTTCATAGAACAGAAAGATCGTGTAACAGCTTGACTTACTCAGTACTCACAAGACTCAGTAATGTTTTTCTTTTGCACATGTGAAGGAAAATATCAGCCTGGAAATGAGAAGGTTTCAGTGTGATCTAATTGCAGCCTTCTAGTACATGAAGGGAGCCTACAAGAGAGCTGGAGAGGGCCTTTGTACAGGAGCATGTAGGGACAGAACAAGGGGGAATGGCTTCAAACTGAGAGTAGGTTTAGGTTAGATATTAAGAAGAAATTCCTTACTGTGAGGGTGGTGAGGCACTGGAACGGGTTGCCCAGAACAGCTGTGGATGCCCCATCCCTAGGAGTGTTCAAGGCTGGGTTGGATGGGGTTCTGAGCAGTCTGGTCTACTGGAAGGTGTCCCTTGCTCATGGGACAGGGATTAGAACCAGATGATCTTTAAGGTCCTTTCCAACCCAAGTCATTCAATGATTCTATGTCTTCTATGAAAAATAGATCTTAAAACTAGAATTTAGGCCTTGGACTTGTAAGTAAGGAAATTACTATCATGTGAATTGATATGAATACTTGGCAATGAATATAAAAGACATTTAATCTTTCCAAAGATGAGAAATTTGCATAGTTTAATGGAGTCTGATGCACTGGACACTGTAGATGGGTTTCTCTTTCTTTTTTTTAGACTTTTTTTGTCTGAAGTGGTCCAAGCTCTACCTATTGTTAAATCTACTCTTCAACTTCAATTTTAGTTAAAAAAACCCCAACCAAAAAAACAAAAACAAAACCAAAAACAAACAGAAAAAACCTCCACAACCCACTGTGTAGTCTTTCTTTCTTTTTTTTGTTCTTTGTTATGTTCCAGACTTGAGGGCAACTGTAAGCCAATCACCCCACTACGACCAACCATCTTATGTCACGTACTTGTGTTAGCTATTTCTATTAGCTTTAGGATTGGGGGCCCTCTAGAACTGGATAGGCTGTGACTCACTTGATGCTGTATATCATCAAAAACAGCCTGTTTGTTTGTTAGTTGGAAAGAAGTGGTTAGTGAATGAGTTCCCAGGCCAGGGTGAGGAAGATATCATTCTTCTCAAGTCAACCACAATTTTCTTTGAAAAAGGAATGCACCCTTTATGTTTTGGTTTTGAACTAACTTTCTTTCTTTCTTTCTTTCTTTCTTTCTTTCTTTCTTTCTTTCTTTCTTTCTTTCTTTCTTTCTTTCTTTCTTTCTTTCTTTTTCTTTCTTTCTTTCTTTCTTTCTTTTTCTTTCTTTCTTTCTTTCTTTCTGTTCTTTCTTACTTTTTATAGTTTTTATATATTTTTTCTCTCTCTCCAAACCGTTTAATAAATATTGGACAAGTAAAATCAGAAATAAACAACTTTGTAGAAAAAGGTAAGTATTGTATAACTGCAAGCAAATTCAAGACTGTAGGGGAAAAACCAAAGGAAAAAACACACCCAAATAACTCTGCTCCCTCCTGAGAGGGAAGTTTTGCTCTGAGGATAAGAGTTTCTAGTGTGAAGTCAAGAAGCATAATTTAAAAATGATACTTCCCTGTGTAAAGAGGGCTAGGTTAGTCTATTGATATTTTTTTGTTTTGTCTCTGCCTGAAACCAAACTGCACATACCATATGCTAGCATATGCTAGTTGTAAAATGATGTGTGACATATACTGGTAGTGAAAAGGTTTTATTCTAAACCAATTAGGCACGCCTGGTTAAAGATATGCATGCAGTAAAAGTAATAATGATTTCACAACAAAGACTGTTGTCATCATGCAAATCAGATACCTGAAGTTCAAGGAGCTACTACTTAGAGAAAAGGAGGGGGAGATCAAATAAAAACTGTTATAATGGGCCAATAATTATATTGCATCTCTGTGATCTGGCTGAGACATGGTTTCAGGATAAGTTAACAAAATCTCATACATGCTATGGAGTGGCATATGCAGCTGAAAATTAATAGGAGGAAAAAATATATGTAGTGAGTATTTGGCCTGGAAATATATGAAAGCAGAGGGTTTAAAGAGAAATAAATGCTGAAACATCTGCTGTCTTTGTAATTTAGTAGATACTTTTGTTTTGCAGATCATTCAAATTCTTTCTGATTATTTTAGTCTTCTCTAATGTATACCAGTAGCTGAAATAGTGAATAAATGTTTGTAAAATGTCAGCTTGTTTTCTGTTTAAAAGAAGAATCCTTTTATGTTTCCTCAGCAGCTGCTAGATTTAATAACTCTACCAGATGTCACATTTAAATTGTGTTTTGCATTTAAGGCTTGGAAAAGCATTGGAACAGAGAGGGCCTTTAGAATTTCAGCAGCTATACCACAGTGTTTTAGAGTTATCCGACTTCGTAATTATAGAGAAAAAACTTTAATGGTGAAAAAATGTAAGGCTTAAATAAAATGTAAATATGCAACAGCATACTAGATAAACCCATGAAACATTCTTTGTTACAGATATTTTACAGAGTTTATTGTAGTAGAATCCAGTTTTCTGAACAATAGAACTGCCACTTTCTCTGGCACCTTGGTAATGGCAGCTAGGCTAAATACTATAAAAAAAAATTAGCTGGTTTAAGACATTGATAGCACCCAGAGGATTCTGCACTTGCTATGGGAAGACGTCACTCAAAGTCATTACCAGCTGGCTACCATTCAAAGTCCCACTAGATACAAATGGAAAATGGATCAGGACACCACCTTATCCCACAGAACTTTACTAAATAAAATCTCTGAACTTCAAATTCTTTTAAAAATATCATGAAAATATCATGAAAATAGCCTTTTTTGATTGAAAAAATCTAGTTTTGAGACAGTCTGTATTTTTTTCTTTTGGTGAATCGTATACATTCGCATGTACAAAAAAATGTGGACACAATCCTGAAATTTATTAGCCATTTTTGACATATCAACATACTGTTGAAATATTTTTTGATTTTTTGTGGGTTTACTTTGTGGTGGTGAGGTTTTTAGGAGTGGGCTTTTTGTTGTTTTTTTTTTACCACTCATTTGGTTTCTAAGGCACCACCTGTCAACAGCAGGTATTGAAACCTTGACAGAGTTACAATAGGCCTGTACTGTTCATGTTAGAATTTTAAACAGTTATAAGCAGCAATTTAATCCCCTGCTGTCAGGCAATAAGCTCAAAGCAGCAAGTTCTTATTTGCTAGGGAGTGATTGGATCCTAAAATGTCTCTGACATTATCATGCATATATGAGTATGTGTTAGTTTTCTCATGGTAATAATAAGGCAAGCAACACCATGAGGTAAAAAGATAATTTGTTCAACTTCTAATTTTAAAGCAGTAAAGGAAATATTTTGCTTGATATTAAAATATTTCTGATTAAAGAAAAATATTTTTGGTGGCACAGGCTGCTTCTTGTTGGGAGAAAATAAAAACTGTATCCAAGATTGTAACAGGAATTTGGTATCAACCTGGAAATATTTGTTAGTTATTGTACTTTTAGTACAATTTTAGTTTTAGTTGCTTGTGTCCCAGCAGGGAACACTATAGGTAAGTCTTTAAAAAGGGAGAGAAAAAATATTATTTAAATTCAAATAAATTTAATTGAATCCTGATTTTTTATTTCTTCTATTCTTTGTTTATGCATTCTACCTTTCTTCAAAGTAGTTGTACTTCGTGGTTGGTGATGAGAGCATTTCTCCAAGTGTGAAAGAAAGGTAGCACAGTGCTAAAAGTGGAAAGTTTACTATTTATTTTATGTGTTGCAATGTTTCTGGATCTCAGGTTTGTCTCTGGATCTCATGCTAAGATTTGTGATAGAAAGATGAGGTTTGTTTCTCACAGCCTGGCTGTCTGTTCTCTCCTCTCACATTCTACTGGCTGAGTGAAAAAGTGGAGCCTACAGAAAGCTTTATATACATATTAATATATTTTAAATATATGAATATGGCCATTTTACATGTTTATGTGTGTTGGATTACAGTTGGATGAGTAACCTCATCTCATTTGCACTGTGGCAACACAGTCCCAGTGCTGAAGCAAAGGAGGGTGACACGTCCTTCAGGTCCTCTTGAGTGATCTGAATTAGTGTTGGCCAACAGTGAGACTATACCGTAGAGGGAAAGAAGATGAACAGAAGTGAGAAAAATTCTCTTGTTTTATTTCTCAGCACTACAGATGCTCTCTGTGCCAGCGGAGAGATAAATGCTAAATTCTTTAATCCGTGTTCTGGATAAGCTGGCTGAAAGGCTTCTCTGTGGTCTCTGGAAGTCCATTAAACTGACAAAGCTCTGAATAGATATCTAATTTAGTCTAGGCAGTTCTCAGTCCAGAATTAAAGTTTAAAATACATCAAATCATACACCTGCAGCATGAAATTCTTGTTACATTTTACTTGAACTTTACCACTACTATCAGCAAAGAAAGGATATTGTCCCATCCTTCTGTTTTTAAACTGTCTCTTGTTTATTGGCAGAAACAACTTCTACCCATGAAAAGATATCTATTTATATGGGCCAGAGGTGGCAAGGCTGTCTGGTTATTTTGAAAACCAGAACCTTTTGAATTTCCCAGAGAATTTCAAATTTGGGAAAGAATTGCTAAGTTGTTGGTTTGGTTTTTTTCACTCTGGTTAAATGGATGTTTACTCTGTAGAGGTACAGTTCTGGATCTGGTAATGAAAAACTACTTTTATGCATCAGAGGAGCCTAGTCTAGTTTGCATCATCCTAAAGCAGAACATCAAGACAAGCCAAAATAGTTATGCTCCAAAAGTGATTAGATACAAGAACCTGGGGAAATTACTTCATAAAAACACCTGTGCTTTATATATCAAAAGTTAGAGGAGAGTAATACACTCAATAAAAATGAGAGGTTTCATTCCATGCAGTATGAAATGTTAGAAATATTAATAAATTTTGAAGCATTGTAATATACTTAAATTTAGGAAATCTGTTCAAAATGCATATATTAAGGGAGAAAAAAACCAACAAACTCCTTTATTTTCTCCTCAGTAGTAATAAATATAAAATTCACTTACAAATCATATCAATTTGAATGTCTTTTCGAGTACATGCTTTTACACTTGTGGAAAAGATATATGTACACATTTTTCTCCAGCTGGAGTTTATGGCTTTTAACACTTTTTTGGTGGCCAAAAAGAACTTGTTTTAAGATTACTGCTGCTAGTTTTTCATTTCTACTGTCAAGATGCTAGTTTGCTGTTACATAAGAAGTTGTACAAGTGTGCCACAAATGTGCTAGAAGATTACAAATTTAGACTGGATGTGGAAAAATGCATTTAATCAGACCAGTTACCCTGGTGTATGAACACCTAGCTTGTCAGGCTCTGGCAGCAGCAAAGGTTTTGGAATATATTAGACTATATGAAATCTTACATACTTTGAGACTTCAGAACATTTTTCAATAATAAAGTATTGAAAAAAGTAATTTTCATTCATATACTTTACCTCATTCTGTAATTTCAGGATTTATCTGAAAACAAATAATAAAATTATCAGCATATGCATTTAATTGGTGTATTCTAAAATTCTAACATAGGTTGAATAAACATTTTAAATGTCCCTCTTCTAATGAGAAACTAGGCAATATATTGTATTTACTAGCATGCAAGGAAAATACTAATTTTAATTTGTTTACTGAAAGTGTTAGCATTGGAGTTTGGGGGGTTTTTTTCTGGACGAAGAAGGCAGTATATGCTTCTAAGTTCAATACTAGCACTAATTTCAATAGAAATTCAGCTTTGCTAAAGCTATGATTCTTCCCTGGCTATGTTTCTGTTGGTGAAAAGATATCACTTTCTGTATGTTCCAAAGACTTCATGAAGACTCATAAAAAATACTCGAAATACAAGCCAAGACAGAATGATTCCATCTGTGTTCTGCCTATGTGCATGGAAAAAGTACAAATTATTGGAAGAAAGGGAGGAAAAGCTTTGGAGGAAAAGCTGGGAAACTGAATTCTTCAAAGTGTACAGCATAGAAAACCTGTCAGCTGGGACCCTTACGACGTTTCTGCTTGTGCTGTCTTTACAGAGTGGGTCTGCGCGTCTCCAATCTCTTAATAATGGTGCAACTTTACCATCTACAGGTTTTTGTGAACTACATCTCTGCCCATGCAGAATACAAATCTCTGAGGGCTAAACCACAGGGGGGGAATAACAACAGGGCTTATTAGCTGATTAATCAGTAATAAATAACTATAGAGGTCTATAGTTAACATTGTGAGAGTCCATCAGGAAAGTCCTTATTCTTCTCTTATTTTTACTAGAGAAAACACTGTATTCAGACTTGTCTAGGATTTTTGAAAATGCTGATTTTGGTGTCTAGCTTCACTGTAAGGTTTAGATGGGTTTGGTTTGGCTTATCCTTAACAAAAAAAGAGTAAGACACATGAACAACAATAATTGCTTAGTGAGATAACTAAGCAAATACATGCAAGTTGAAGAGACTAAACAAATATGCATTGGATATTCATAGCTGCATACACTAACAATGTGCTCCAGTCATGCACACGTCAGCACTGCTGCAGTGCTCTTAGAAACACACACTTCACAAGCCACAGTTTCTAGAAAGAAATCTCATAATCTGCTCCCAATAGCCAGCCACATGCTAATATTCTTAGGATTTTCCTTGTTTTTATAATAATCATGAGAAGTGTCCTATGTATCTGAGTTATGCAGTCTCTGGAACTGAAGATTATGGCAAATCTATCAAGAACTTGTGAGCCACCAAATAATACAGTACCGCTTGATAGGTCTGGTGGGGTTTGCAATCTGAGAAGCTGCTTAAAATGAAGAATTGTGTCTGGGGAGTTGTAACCGTAACAGTAGCTGCACCATTACACACAACTCCTCAACATATCTGTAGAACATAGGTCATAAATTTATATGCAATCTAGAGAATGAAGGATGTGTTTTATTGGATGTATTTTATATGTTTTTGGTACATAATTTTAAAATTGTTTCTTTTCCAAACTGCTAGCCATATGTTGCAACTACATAGATAATAAACCAGATACCATACTCTATAGATGCACTTATTTGGGTTTAACTGGTTCAATATAATTTTTTTTAGTAGCTTAGGCTTAACATTGTTTGGCTTTCAGTATTTATATGGTTTTTTTCCCCACACATAGGAGCGAAGCTAGTCAATTTTTTTTCTCCTTGGTGTTTTCATAATTCCATGCATTTAATTGCTCCTATAATGTGCATAAAATTAAAAAAATACATGGAACACATCGTGTAGAGTTTAGAAAAATTTCTTAGGATAGCTGAATAGATGTCTAATATTCACTTCCTAGATTCTAGTGCTTATGATTAGAGAAAAGCCAGAAAAACTCAAAAATATTGGAGAGAGAACTAGAGACCTGAGCTTTTAAAAGAAAAAAAAAAAAAGGAAAGCTGTATCAGTAGTAAGTGGACAGCAGTTCAATATCTTGTCTTTTGGGGGTTTTTTTTGGTGATGTCCTCTGCCTAAACGTAGCCATGTGTTTGTTCCCTTTCAGTTTGTAGCTGAGTGATGAGCTTTCTGGATAGGAATATGCTTAGACAGTGCATATCAACAACAACACACTTCGTATTCATGAAGGGAACTACTACTGCTGCTGCCAAGAAATTAGTATAGCTGTAAGACCTGGGTTGTAAAATAAATCAACATATCATTATTGCATCTAAAAACAGAAGCTCAAAAGGGTTAGCAAAAAATAGCATAGGGCTTAACATCCCATTTTGCACTGGTATCTAGTAAATGAAGGGCAAATCCATGATCCTTTAGCAAATGAGAGATGTATGATGGTCTTCCTACTCATGTTCCAAATGTGTACTGAGAACAATGGTGCAAACTGCCCACCCCCAATGCTGTTCACTGCAGTGACCATCCAGTCCTAGCATTGACTTCAGTTACTTCCATTTTTGTGTAGTCTGGAAAGAAGACCATGTTGTTTTCTTGTACAATATCTTAGCCACTTTGGCTTTTTTTCCCGTAAGTGGTGACACTGCAAGAAAATACAAGCAAAATTATGAGAGTTATTAAATATAATTTTTATTCTTAAAATTAAAAGGGGACTACAAAATTAAGAAAAAGTGTTTTAAACATGTAACTTTTTTTCAGAATTAAGCAAAACAGGTTATAGAACAATAATTAAAGGAGAGTGAAGGATGTATATGAAAGAAAATATAAATACCCTTAAACCCAAAAGGTATCCTTTAAAACTAAAGTTATTCATAAAAATGTATTCAAAGTATTATCTCAAGAGAAGCTATTATGGAAGAATCAGGAAGCTTAGTTACGTGGGTGCTTGTTTTATGTAAAGTCTATATAGATTAGAGTTTAATGATGATGTTTGTGATGTAAATCAAATCAGGGGTTTAGTATACCATTTATGAAACTGCAAGAAAAAAATCCTCAACGTGTGTCTCATGTGTGGCAAGTTCACACAGACATTGTCTTCCCTCATGACAATAGTTCTTAGTGATGGCATGTTTTATTAAAACTGCCCTGAACACTCAGTGAATTTTTGTGTTGCATTTCATTCTCTGTATTTTTACCTATCTGTCCACTACTGATATAGATAAACAAAATGAATTTTAAAGCTGAATAGAAGCAGGGGAAGACTTCTCTGTTCAATTTAGAAGCCTTTCAAAACATTTTCATCATACCCATCTCAGGGTTCATGTATTTGAAATTTGTCAACACAGCTCCACACTGAGCTAGTCTTTGTAATATTCTCATTAATATATTGTCTATTTGATGTGTATTTAAAACAGTGGGGTTTTTGTGGTGAACATTCCCAGACAATCTCTGTAGTAGTTCTTCAGTGTTTCACTTTTCTAATCCATTTTCTGAAGTTTGCTTCTTGTTCCATCTGTCATTATTAGCAACTGAAATTCTGTTGCAAGAAAGTCAAAATGTTTATGAAGTAAACTGACTCTCATTACAGTATTTCTATTTAATTTTTAAAGACAAATTTTAAATTTGAGTAATATTTAAAAAAAAAAAATCCTCTTTCTCCTTTGGATAAACCATTTTTGAGTTTGGTAAATAAACCACTTGGCTATTCCCAGTGCCTATTGAGATAGATATTCTGTATTGCAGCTGTATTGTTGTTTTTAATTAGTAGCTAATTTAGGAACAACACTGTAATTTTATACGGTAATTTTTACCATTAACATTAGGGAGTTATTACATTGCAAGTTTTCATTTAGATAAAATATGTACAATTACATCTTTACCAGATGAGAAATATTCTGTGGTTTGTATTCCTGAACTGAAAAATGAGTGGCATATGCTATGGTATCTGTAGTTTAATTAAAGTTTTTAGTAGCATTGGTGCTGTAGGCATAGCAGTGAAATACAACTAGGCTTTTGAGAAGCATAGCAAAAATCTCTGCTTCTTTGTGTCTGCTTTAACCAGTAATGGCATCAGCATTTAAGCTGTTAGGAAAAAACCCAACCCTATTTTATTTGATAGTCTTATTTCTGTATCAATAAAGGTATTTCATCTTATAAAATCATACTTAGTATATAAATAACCATGTTTATGCTTAATGTCACGCACTTTAAGGCAGGGCTTGAGGGGGATTGTTTGGGTTTTTCGGGGTTTGGTTCATTTTTCTGCCTAGACCATCCTTCGGCAGAAGAGATTGTCTGGGAATTTGCATAGAGGAATAGGAAACTTCAATTTAGTGATCACAGCTAATACATAGAATTAATTATATTAATGTATTTGGTTCTTAACCCAAGGGAAGTGGTTTCTTTCTCTTTGTTCTTTCCCCTGTGCAGCTTTTAGCAGATTTTTAGTATTCAGGTACTACTAATAATGAACAAATGTCCTTGTCAGTATTTTGAAGACACCCAAGGTGCAAATCACCCCTCCAGCCTCTCTCCCTCTCATTCTGTGACAGTGAAATAGTGGTTAATGCCTGCCATTCATCTCTCGCAAGCTTCATTACAAGGTGTAAAACACCTTGACATCTTAACGGATGTTTAAAAAAATGTTAATGTAAAGGTGAAGTAGCCCAAATGTTTAACACTGTTGCATTGTTATGACTGATCAAAAAAAAAAAGATATATCAACACTTCCCAACTGGATTTACTTATTATTTTTTGTCCATTTGCATTCAAATTTGATCTTAACTCAGCTGTAAATTCAAATTCACCTTTAATGCACCGTTCTACAAACCTTTGTCTCAGAGAACTTGGTTACTTGGCTGATTATGCTTTGGACTGTACAGTTACTTTATGCCTTGAATAAGTTTATTTAATTCAGGTCCATTTTTTCTTTTACATTTTGTGTTGTCACTTCAATTTCCTACCTTTACTTTTCACAGCTACTGACTGTTATATTCACTTTATTCCAGTGCTCCCCAAACCTGAGAACAAATGCACAATACTGAATGTGTTACAAATTCAATAAGTACACAGAATATTCTGAGTTGAAAGAGACCCGGACCCACCAGGATCATCAAAGTCCAGCTCCTGGCCCTGCACAGGACACCGCAAGAGTCACACCATGTGCCTGAGAGCATTGTCCAAATGCTCCTTGAACTCTGTCAAGCTTGGTGCTGTGACCTGGGGAGCCTGTTCCAGTGCCAAACCACCCTCTTGGTGAAGAACCTTTTCCTAATATCCAATCTAAGCCTCCCCTGACAGCTTCTTTCCATTCCCTCACGTCCTGTCACTGGTCACCACAGAGAAGAGAACAGTGCCTGCCCCTTCTCTTCCCCTCATGAGGAAGTTGTAGCCTGCAATGAGGTCTCCCCTCAGTCTCCTCCAGGCTGAACAGACCAAACGACCCCAGCCACTCCTCAGCCAGCTTCACCTCCAGACCTTTCACCATGTTCATTGCCCTTCTTTGGATACTCTCTAATAGCTTTATGTCTTATATTGTGACCCCCAAAACTGCCCCCAGCACTCGAGGTGAGGCTGCCCCAGTGCAGAGCAGAATGGGACAATCCCCTCCCTTGCCTGGCTGGCGATGCTGTGCCTGATGCACCCCAGGACACGCTTGGCCCTCCTGGCTGCCAGGGCACTGCTGACTCAGATTCGACTTGCCAGCACCAGGACCCCCAGATCCCTTTTCGTGGCACTGCTCTCCATCATCTCATTCCCCAGTCTCTCCGTACATCCAGGGTTGTCCCATCCCAGGTGCAGAATCCATCACTTGCCCTTGTTAAACTTCATATGGTTGGTGATTGCCTAGCTATCTAATTAGTCGAGGCCTCCCTCCTTTCGAGGGAGTCAACGGCCCACTGATTCTCTATATGATCAAATACTAAGAAAATAATTTACTTATTGCTGAGATACGTGCTGTAAGTTTTAAAATGTAGACTGAAGTGATGTAAATCTAGCAGATTATCTCTCTTTACAAGAAGAAATATGTTATCAACTACAGGAAATAATTCTCCTAATACATTGTTACATCAAAATGAGATTACTGCTACATGGTGTGTCCTATGGTGCAATGTAGTTAAATAAGGACATGAACAAAAGTGAAGTGTCTTTTCCAGATGGTATCTACTATCTTGACCTGATCTTATACTTAGGAGGTTTTTCCCATAAATGTGTAAGGAATATGTATTTGCTCATGTCTCTTTTCCAGACAGCACATTCAAAAGAATAATAAAACTAGAGGCATTTTTGTTGGTTTATCACATGATGTTACAGCTGTTTCTGTGCTGTGAGCAAAGAAAGTAATTTAGAAAACTGCTACATCTGCATTGACTCTGAATAACGTAAACAACCTGTAGGAAACCGATGAAGAGAGGAAGGATCCGTTTCCCGTGTTGTAGTGGCAGCAAGGAATGACAGCTGAAAGTTGATGTGCTGAAGTGTTTACAAGGCAGTATTTTGGTGGGTTTTTTTCTGTATTTGTAAGATTTTTTGGTTTTTAGTTAGAGTTTATTTCTGTCATCAGGGTTAGAGATGTATGTTAATGGAATGCTCACAAAGTTAAGTTCCTCAAGTAAGAATTAAAAATGTACCTAGAATATAGTTCTTGTGTTCAAATTATTTACCCTAGCGTTACCTGGTTTAGATTTATATTGCTTCTTAGCATCAAAGTAAAAATTTCCTTTCATAATATGCCTCACATTCTGTAAATCACTAATTTCTTACAACAAGTGCACCTTCTGATTGGATTAATTTACAATCAGTGCTGATCATTCACCCCACAGTTATCCATCTCATTATCAGAAGTTAAATTTTCTGATATTTTACTCAGAAAGACTTTGACCTGTGTTTTCATTGCCTCCTAGGATTACATCTGAGAAGCTTTTATGATAGATCTTTTCTTTTGGCCACACATGGCTCCCTTAATCTTTTTTCAACTCAAATAGCACATATCCTGCTTCTGTGCTGAAGGTTTGCAGCTTAGAGCCCAGCAGGAGCAGATTTCTCTCATTTTAACCAAATTGGAGGTTTCAGCTGCCTCTGAGTTGAGTTTGGTAGAGTTTAGCAGCTCGAGTACCTGCTGAAAAGGCAGACGTGTCAAGAATTCACTAAATTGGAAAATATACCTTGCTGTTTGTAAAGGAGCAGGGAAAGGCACACTGGCACTATAACCTTCAAAATTAAGAACTGGAAAGAAGAATATGTGAGTCCTGGCAGCTCACCTAGACTTTCTTCATGTGTCAGTGTCACTCGTCGGAGGCAGAGATCTCTGCAGGAACCAGTTTTCCGACATAAGTGCAGAAAACAGTCCTGCTCTTCTAAGGCAGGCTCTTTCACATTTCCCTGTCCTCGTCAACATTTCTGGAGAGCTGGGGGTGTCAACAAAGCTATTGTCTGTGACCAAAGGCTTTGTGTTCACAAGTCTGAAAAAAACTTCAAGAAAATCTTTAGATAACGCTGCTTGACATACTACAAAGCTTCTTGTCTTAGTGTTCATCTGCAAAGTGCTGCTTCTGAGCATGCTTGTCTTATGTTTCACAAGCCAGATATTCTCTTGAGTAGCTTCAATGATAATAAAATCAGGAAGACATTACTTTAAGGGTGACTTTGACCCAGAAGAACACAGAGCAGCCTGTCCTGAAACTGTGTTCTCCAATTATGTTTTGCTTTCCTCGTATGTGTGTTGCTCAGTAAGTAGTTTATAAGATAACATGATCTTGCATATCTATTTCACAGTCCTTACCATTTGCCGATCATAGATGAACATGCAGTCAAAATATTATACGAACATTGAAAACAAAAATATTAATTTTCTTTGAGTATATTTCTAAAAACTGTAAAACATGGAAATATAGAGGTTTTATTGGAAGTGAACAAGGGAACACAGTGTAGTTACTAAGTATTAGTCTAATGATTATATTTAAATCAATCCAAATGTGACAGTACATTATAAGGCTAATCTAATTTTAACACTGCTGCATGCTGAAGGTAATCAGGATATCGCTAACTTCATTGACTAATGCCCCAATTAGTTTTGCTTTGTTTTGTTTTTTTTTTTAGCTGGAAAGGGCATTGGCTTTCTTTGTTTTATGTTCTCTGCACAAAAAAATAAGAAAAATAAACATCAGGAGAAAAGAGAATTCTCAGTATACGCACTTACTGCTTTCTCAGATCTCACATTCAATCCACTCTGAAAGGTTATACAATGGGGGTGTGTGAATATGTATATATTTTATTGTAATATTATTTAATAAGGTTATTAATCCACTCCCTCTACTAGTTACACCTCCTTCCATCTCTGGTTGTAGGGCTCTGTCAGTGTGGATGCTAACATGGGTGCTGCTGGAGTGTGTGAAATGACACTTCTACTCTTTCAAATCACTGTTTCTGCATCAGGTGCTTCTCTGAGACATTTATGATTCTTTATCCTTACATGCAATGCTTTTATAGAAATTATTCTCTACTTGACCACTGTGCAATATTGTATTTAAAATAAATGCTTTAAATAGTATTTACATTATTTTTTCCCCTTAGTTTATAAATTGAATGCACCATGTTTCCAGTATTTTATTTTTATCATTAAATGAACTACACTTTCATTTTCATACAGTTGGACCCAGGGATATATTTGTAATGTGTATGATAATCCATTTCTGTTTCTTGATCGGTTGCTGCTTCCTTTTCCAGTCAACTTCCATGTTTCATTCCCTCTTCTCTAGGACTGAGTTTTCATTGTTGTCTTTTGCTTCGGATTTGCAACTTCCTATCACAAAACAGAATTGACTTGTTAGTGTTTTATCCCAGAATTCTTCAAACACAGATCTTCATAGTTCTTTGTAGGTCTCGCTTCACTTTCTACTTCTTAGCTCTGCTCTGCCCAGGTAAGACGTTTTGGGGTGTATCTTGGTGGCTTGAATCAGTTTTGGATTTAGTTTAGCAAAAAATTCAGTTACAGGTGGGTGGTAAAAGGCACCCATGCTGCTTATTTTTATTACCCTGAGAGGAAGGTATTTGATCTGGTCGTGGAACAGATGCTATAAGTTACTTTCCAAGATTTCTTAATCGGTGTTCCTGATGCCCCTTTTTTTTGCCTCCTTTCTTTCCCCAATATTTGAGGTTATGGAAGGCTAAGGGGATGCACAGAATAGTATATTTTTGTATACCATTATATCCAGCAATTTTGAATATGTTCTCATATACCCAGCACTGAGTGTTAGATGTATAGATTGGCTTCTGTAATAGAACAGATGATTGTGGTGTTTGCTACAATAGCATATAATGAGGGAGTGCTGCATGTATATTCTTCCTAACCAAGCTCCTCGATTGCGGTGTTCACACAGTTCATAGTGTTCAAGTCAATAATTTGTCTAGTTAAACGTAAGTTTTGCCATTTGTTCAATGTCTAGAGCGTTATATAAAATACAAACTTTTATGAACTCTACTTATAAGCTAGTTTACTCAATTAAGTAATCAAAAAATATATATATATTATCACATAAACAATTTAGCTTTAACATAAAATGATAGATTATTATAATGTAGCACAGAGTTCTGCAGTTACAATGCCCTGTGAACATAATGTGTCTCTTAAATGGATTTCTAAAGTCATTAATATTTTAAGCCATCTGAAACCTCGAAACCTATATGCAAATAAACCCTTACTTTACAGTGTGACCTAGATTCCTGTTTGCATAAAGAAACTGAACACCTTGCTTATTCAGATAGTCTTTTAGAGAGTTTGTTTTAACTTCGGTGTTTTGGGAGTTTTTTATTTTTCTTCTTCCATTGAACTTGGATGATGCAGGAAATACATACAGATTTTATGAGAATTTACAGGAAATGATGAACTGATGGTAGAATAATTTTTGTGTCACTTTCCAGGACAGCATTTAGTAACGCAGCATACACTGAACCCTGGCTGAGAATGTATGTTCTGCTTTTATACTCTTCACACGTCTGACCTCTTTATTTTGAAGATTTTATGTCATTGTTTTCAGAATTGCAAATTCTTAGTCCTTGAATAGGTATATTTTGTCTTATGATAGCATAAATGGGAAATGTAACAAAACCCAGCAGCTTTCCTCTCTGCTTTTAAAATAGGAAAGCTTAACCTAATTTCTTATATCACTTACATTTCCACCTTTGAGTGTGGTTTTTATAGGAATCTTAGCATTCCTCTTTTATCAAAACAAATTAGCTTATGTTCTTCTATATTTGACATGTCCTCATTCAGTTCAGAAGTAATGCTCTGAAGGGCTTTAAGTAAAACCATTAGTATACTCCTCTTTAAGGTTATGCTCACATCTGGCACACTGGTTGTGTTGTGCCTACTGATGGCATAAAAAATGTAACAGGTTTTTCAGTGAAAAGGTTTGTCTTCAAAAAGTAAAGAGGTTCTCAGAACTGTGATATTTTTTTTTTTTATTTCTGCATATATGTGTTTTGTGAATCAGAATACATTGACCTTTCCAGCATGTTGTGCATGTTTCTGATGTTAAAGCAAAACTAAGAGCAGAGGAAAGGGATCTCAAAATTGTCAAGGTACAAAAAGTTCCTCTATTTAACAGGTTTCTCCAAAAGCTATTAATGGTGGCTTACATACCTTTTCAGTTGTAAAAACCCAGACCTCAAAATCAAGAAACATTGTGCTATTGTATTCTTTCCCTTAAGAGTAAATCTTGGTTTTCTTGTTTTCTTTTTCTTTTCTCAGATGAGTGAAAAAATAATTAAATCCTAAAAACATAGGATTGGAAAGGATTTCCCATGAGTGGAAGTCTAGCCATGGGCAGTCATGAGAACCACCTTGAGTAATACACAGCATTGCTTTATAAACTTCCATTTAGAAGTACAGTTTTTTATTGTACTCTTACCATCTCTTCTGTCTTTTGTAAGTCTGTAAGAGGTTTGTTGTCAGCTTAAATTTATTTATGGTCAATCTGTACACATTTGTTTCTGTGCCAGTATTGTTGTCTAGTTAAATAGTTTATCTGCCCTGCGGCCCTTGTGTGTTCTCAGCTGATGCACTTATAAAACTGTAATCGTATTCCCCCCATTCATCTTTTTGCTGAACTAAGCAAGAGCTTTTAGTACATTGAGAAAGTAGGTTCCTGACTCTTTATCATGATTAACCCTTCACTGTTGCTTTAAAAATATATTTATATAGACATACTCAAAGGATTTTGTTTTGGTTTTATTTAACATGTGATAGAGCAATAATTTTGCACAGGATAGTGAACTATGCAAGTGAAAAATGCATTTGGCTTATAACCACAATGCACACATTTTTCATCTGGGTGTTTGGGGAGACAAGGACACCTGCTCATCTGTTTGCATTTTGCTTCTCTCACTTTTTCCTTTCCTTTTGCAGCTGGTTAGACCCCAGAGCTCAAACAGAATGGCGTCACAGTGCAGTTCTATAAGGATTTCATTACCGCACCCTGCTGATAACCTTTTTCCTCTCTCTTCAGAAAAATGGTCACTGGTGGAATGCATCCCATTTTATGTCAACTTGATTTTGAAAAGAAATTCTCTAGTTTTCACAACAAACCACAAAGCTGCATTTTTGGTGAAGTACAGAATTAGACACAGTGAAAGAACCTAAAGGAAAATTTTATTAAGTAAAATATCTTATTTGGTTATAAATAAGATGTCCTGGTAGATAAGTATCACAAACCTGTGTCTTGTGAGATTTCTTTTGATGGTCCCTGCTGGTTTATAATTATACAGTCAGAAGTTAATGCAAGAAATTGCCATAATAACACATTTTAACAAGGAAAGGAGGAAGTTGAGCTGCAAAATATGCATAATAAAGATTTTTTTTTCCAACTGGCAGAATATTTATTTTCATGACTAAATTAGTTTCTAATAAATTATTCATAGCTTTTATGAAGTTAAATGAAATCATGAACAATACTGATACAGATATGTTACCAGAACCAACTGCTTTGCAGCAGTTTCCACAAACCACTATATTTTTGTTTCCTTTGATACAGCTAATATAAACATTTATTTGTATTCGAAAGGCTTTCTTTCTCAATTTTACCTTAATATTTTTAATATCCTAATTTAAATGCTTTTAATTCCTTTTTTTTTTTTTATTTGAGAGTAAGAGTTTCAGATATTCAAGTTCCAAGATGGTTTTTAATACATCTTATAAATGAGTTTTATGAGCCTTTTAAAAAAACCAAACAAAACACCAAACCAACCAAATTAGGTTATAACTTAATTACTTTAAAAATCAAAAGGGGCAGGGGAAAGAGGGTCAGGATCCCTGTATCCTCTTACAATAAAAGTGGGGGATTTTTATTTTTTTTTAATGTTAAATTGTTTTCAGAGTTGAGTAAGTATTCATTAATTAGATAATGCTGTCTATTCTTTAGATAACTAAATTAGGGCATATCTATCCCCTTTAATTATCTCAATGGCATGCTAAAGCCCAATTATATTCTGCACAGATATCCCTGGAACGATCCCAAAGTTTTATGGGGAAATAGTTGTGGCTTTACCCACTAATGGCTTTTCACCTTTACAGCATGACCACCTCTTGAGTAATGAGAATGACTGCAAGTACTGTGTTCTTATTTGTTTAAATTTTTAAAGAAACATTTCTTGTAATTTCAGTCGTTCTACCAAGATATTATTTGTTGCAGATAGGTCCATTATGTGCTTTTCCTTTCAAAGTAAATCTTTTCTATAACTTTCATAGAGAAATAACATACTCTTGATTGTAATAATTCAGCTTTGAATAGTATGTCTTGGGCAAAAGTACAAAATACTGTTAAGATTACTTTGTGATTTGGTTTGTTGTTTTGTTTTTTTTTTTTGGAGGGATTTTGCCTTTGTTTGTCTCTTTGTTTATTTTTTTAGTTTCTTATTTGGTTGCAACTGGCAATAATATTGAATTTCAAAAGTGATTCTTTCACAGATCTTTCCACTGGTTAAATTTGCTAGGACAGAAGCCATCTCTCTTGAGTTCAATTTTGGTTCCTGAAATTGAATACAGAGAATTCTCTCTCTTGCAATGAAACAGCTCATGCTGGCTTGTGGAGATGACACTGATGCATATTAAGCATATACACAGAAAGGTAGAAAATTACTCTAGTAATGACACCAGGCCATGTCTTCTATTCTGAATTTCTGCTAATTTGTTATTGTTAATTAGAACTGGATGTTCCTAACATAGCAGGGATGTTCCTAACATTGTAACTTCATTATTACTTGAAAGATGTATGAAATAGGTCTTATGTTTTATCACAAGGTGAAAGAAAAGTTTGCATTTTTTTGGTGATTTTTTAAAAATAGTGTTTATGTCATAAAGAAAAGCACTAATTTAGATACGAAAGGGAGGAGGTTTGGCTCTTCCACAATTGAATTATGATAATTCCTTCCCTACTAATACTTATGTATTTTTTAACAATTAATCTGAGAAGACTCTAAGGATAAAATTACTGCCTACTGAGAAATTTTATATTTAATTAGCTCCCTTTTGCTGTTGCTGTGTAATGCTGCACTTTCATTTAAAACACAAATAAATACCGCTTACGCAAGTAAACATAAAAATGAGGAGTATACTGAACAATAACTTTGGCTAAACATTGTTAGGAATGAGAGGAGAAGAAACTTGGGGAGGCAAAGACAAGACTTACTAATCAGGATTTTCAGGGAATTTTTAACCAATAATTTTTAGTAAGAATAATATCTGTGAGGGGGGGAACACTGCCAACATTTGTCAAAAGGAAGGGAATGTAGAGTACTTCGATTTTTCAGCAAGGCTATAAACAGAACATTATGCAGTCTTTGTTTTAATGTGGTTGATCTTTGACACTTTCAGTGATAATGCTGGTAGCTCAAAATAGCCTCACTGCACTACCTGGTCTAACAGCAGTTCCAGTGGATTATAGAGCAGGTTTCATAGAACAAACAGAACCACGACTTCCCCCAGGTAGAAACAATACCGCAGGCAACTACCTTTTTGCAAAGCAGATACTCTTTTAAACTTCATATATGTTCTTGCTTTCACTCCGTTAATTGAAGTGACATTAAGAAAATGTAAGATGTATTATTCTCTGCACCTAGACAACTAGTGAGGCAAAGTCAATGACAGATTAAGAATTCAGGGTTTGGTTTGGAAAGGCTAAAATATTCTAATTTTGGTGAAAGAGGGAACAGATCTAAGTAGTATCATGTAGAATCAACATGAGAAGAGTTATGCATTTCCCTATGTAAAGTTAAGTACATTTAGAAGGATGTAAAGCAGAAATGAATGTAAATACCCTGGTCATTTAAAGACAGTATTTTTCAATTATTTTCTTTTAATAGATCTCTATTACTCTTCTACTGCTTCCATGAAACCTTCAAGTACACTTTGTAAAATGGGATATTAATGTATTAAAATCAGATTTCTAACCTTGATAATTTTTGTATTTTAATGTTTTGGTGAGAAGGAAAAAAAATGTTTAACCTGCAAGCAGTCTTTCTGGTGTCTGGTCATAACTGAGAAAGATTAGATATTTCCACTGAAATAGGATTCACATTAGAACAATTTATGAATTTTCAGTTTCTGAATATTTGACTCAGGCCCAGTTAAGGAAAAATGCTTTTAGGACATAAGTAAGTAAGTACTATCTGAGTAACTCCACATATTTCTGTTTCAGTTTTTCAGATCTAACCTGTGAAATGAATATAACAACATTTCCAAGGTACTAGGAGGAAAAAATAAGTGATAAAATGATGATGATAAGCTATGCAGAAGCTAGGTGCTCCCACGTACACAACTGGGTACACACAACAAAATGTGTCTTTAAGTTGCTGCTATTCAATTGTCTGGACTTCTACAAACAAAAGCAAATTAAGCTGAAGATAAAAATTAATGCTCCCCAGCTGAATCTAGTCTATCTTTATTCATAGTATTTGAATTCAAAGTAATTTCACTAAAGAGTAAAATTGCAGCAGTATCAAACTCATGTCAGTAAGCTCAGGTTAACCAGCTAAATATGTACACCTGAGTGAAAAGCTCTGTGTGCTTACAAATGTAGAGCAGGATCATTTGTCAAAGGAGAGGAAATGTAGAAGAGAGTGTTCTTAGAAATTGCTTCTTTCTCCTTGCTAATTACAATCATTAGTTGGTTAAAGATGGTGAAAAGCACCAAGTTTTTAAAAAGTTAAGGTGATTTGAAGAGTTTTGGGGGAATTGGGGGCTTTCTTTTTTGGAGATTGGTAGGTTTTGTTGTGGGGTTTTTCGGTTTGGTTTGGTTTGGTGTTTTTTTGATAGCTGTGATTGTTCACACACTGGAGATTACCTTGTAGTTTTCCTATCACAACAAGGAGACTATTCTCTGAAGTGACCTTCTCCTGAGTAGACTGAGGATAGAATATAAATTGCATATAAATATGACAGGACTCTTCAAGTGACACATTATGATACATCTGGTATATTAACGTAGTTAAATTGAAGCCTGTCACTTATAATTCAGTTCCAATTTTCACCTATTTATCTGGATCAATCTGATCTGGGGGATTTAAAGTTCTGTCTTTCCAAGATGTTGAGTGACAAGTAATCAAGAATACAGAAGGGAAGAAAATTATATCTAGGATTAAACATATTTACATGTGATTCTTAATGTTTAACAATTATTACTGGATTTTCATGATACTGGTTACAGAATATTTAAAATTAGACTACTGATTACTGTTTGTTATGGTAATAATCCTCATAATCTCGTAATATTTGACAAGCAGTGAGACATACCACAAGAAGGAAACTGATTTTTTTTAAAGTAAAATTTTAACTTGTAGCATAAGTTATAAGTTGTATTCAATTTTATTAGCTGAACTAATAAGCAGCAAAAATGAACTCAAGATTCACAAAAGATGGTGAATTAGGTGCATGTTTAAAAAGAATGAACAAGGGAACAATGCATCAGAGAAACAACAGTCTCCTGCGAAATTCTTGGGGATAAAATATAATTAAAACAGGGCTTGATTTACTGTCTTGAAAGATTTAAGATAATGAGATAGAGCACGTTCAATAAATAATGAGAATCAACAGCATGGTATTCAATTACTTAAAACATTACAAGCATCTCGAAGGAATAGGACTTTTTTTTGTTATGCTAGTTGAATTTCTTCAACATGATGTTGCAGCAATAGTAAAAAAATTAAACACTGTGAATGTGACTAATGTAATATTTAAATTCAATTTCATGATAGGTTTCTCCAGTAGGAAAAGGGGTTTTTTCAGCTAATACTTTTAAGTTTTACTTTGACAATTTCAAAGAAAATAGTATATGAGAACTTGTCACGTGCAATTACAGTTATTGTGCAGTTATACAATGCTCAGAATTTTAAATAAACTATCAAGGACTTTCTTCTAAAAATAAAAATAGTACAAAATATCAGTCAATGAAGGGCAAGAAAAGAGTTTTGTTGTGTACAAAGCTGAATTTTAAGTTTTGAAAAAGACTAGCAATTGATCTTAAGAAATGTATATTAATTTGTCAAAGAACCTCTCAGAGAAGACTTCCAGTGACAGAACATTGAAAAATATCTAAACCATAGAACAGACTATAAATCAAAACTACATGAAGAAACAGTTAGTATATAAGAGAGACTAAATAATGACACCAAACCTTAATGAAAGTCAAGTTAAAGGTATTGATTCAGAATTATTTTTTGGTTAAAATTTCCATTGAATAAAAAATGGTATTTCAAAGTATCTAGTTTTTATCAAACACATGCAAAGTGAATTAAATTATCAGGAATACTACAATGTTTAAATTTCAGAGATGGTTTATCACAGGTTTCCCCCCCAAAAAAAATTCTTTAAAGAAATGGCTCACATTGATATGAAGATCTCTACCTGATAAATCCTAAAGAAGAAAAATTTGAACACTACAAACTCAATTTTTTATCTGAGGGTCACAGGCTCTCATTCTTGTAACCTATATATAAAACTCAAAATTGTTTCTTGATGTAGTAACTTGATAATTTCTAAGTTAGAAATCAAAGTGAATATTTGGTGATCAAATTTTCCCATGGATACTATAGTGTAAAAGGTCTGAATTATTCACAGAAGGAATCAAGTTTAATAAACTAAATTGAAAATTTGTTTAACTCAAACTTTTGTGGTTAAGTTTGGCCTGTACTTGACACGCAGGATAAATGCACTCCACTAGACTGGAGAGTTGGTCAAATGGAACGTGTTTGTCTTTCCAAGTTTCACCTGGGTTTTGTATATCATTTGTAATGCTTTGTCACAGAATGCAAACTCCTTTAGGATTTGCTGTAAATTATGAATGCCTGAACACAGATTGATAGTGAGCACTTGGAGATTAGAATAGAAGTGAATGTGACAAAATTACTGGTTTTTTCCATTCTGAACAAAATCCCAGAATGCTGTCTCACTTTTGGCATGTGTTTTTATTTTTTTCACTGCTGTATTAGCAGAAAGACAAGCACTTTCTTTCACATATTTCTTTCTAAGCACCTTCAGTGTAAGTTAACAAAGGAACTTACGATAATGAAATGACTTATGTAACCTCCACAATTTCATTATTTGGAGGCTGTGCAGAAAAGGAAAACTCCTGATTAATGTGATGCTGGAAAACAATATTTTCCAGGTAAATTGTGACATGCCAACATTACACTGCATATGCTATGGAAACTTCTTGCTGAAAACTTAATTGCAAAACTACAAAACCAATTGACAAAGGCAACCTTATCTGAAATTCTTGAAGGATCTTCTTATAACAGCATGATTATTACAGATAGATACATCATTATGAGCAGAAAAAACAGTATTATTGCCATAAAGAATAAAAATATTATTACTCACAATAAATTACAAGAATGGAGTGTACATATCTTTTAATGCTGCTATATTTTTGTTATCATTCTCAGTACAATCAACTTAGGAAGTATATTTTCATTTGTAGCCTATGAAGGGTTAACCCCAGACAGAAGAGAAGCCCACCCACACAGCTGTGCACTCAGACCCTCAAAGATTGGGATGGAAAGGAGAATAGGAAGAGCAAAAACAAGAAAATTTTTGGATCAGGGTAAAGACAGTTGAATCCAAGAGAGAAATAGAAAGATCTAATACAAAGGCCTCATCATCTCCCACAAGCAGACCAACACCCAGACAGTCTCTGAGCAGTAGCCTCTTTCGAAGACAATTCCTGCTCCAACTCTTGGTTTGTTTTTTTTAATTCCTGACCATGATGTGTGGAATATCCCTTTGACTAATTCAGGTCAGCTGTCTTGCCTGTGTTCCCTCCCAGTCTCTTGCCCACCCACAGCCTACTTGCTGAGCAGGAGGGAGGAGTAGGAAAAGTAAAGGTGGTACATCTGGTTAGAGAAATTGCAGTTTATGACATCAATATCTTAATAAAAACACTCATTCTCCTGAACACATGCTTAAGCTTGCAGGAAAATGGTCTCCAGGTATGTTATATCCTTTTTTCTAAGGAGAGTGCAGATTTGCTTTGGGAAAATGAGAACTTGTATATTGGAAATGGTAAACTCTTTCAGGAGCTGGGAGTTGTTTCTGAATTTAGGAAATTGATATGTCATGCCCTGCAATGCAGATTGATAAGCAACATGAATGGTGTCTTAGGAGTACTTTTCCCTAAAGACACCTCTTTTGAATTAGTTGTACTTTGCTTTCAGGAAGCTGATACTGACTACCTGTCCTTTCCCAAGGAGGGTGGTTGCCTTTTCAGCACCTCCTGAACTAGTGGTGGCTCTCACATAGAAACTAAAGAAGGGCTTAATTGAGAGAGTAAAAGTCTTGCAAGGCGTAAGTAGAAAGTCCATGACAATACTTCAAACCTGAAGAGACTGCCTGAAGAGACAGAAAGTACTAATTTATGATGACTGTCTATCTTTATAATTTTTAAATTATCCTGGCCTGGATCTAACATATCTTTATTTCTGAAAATGGTATATTCTCCTCCTAGTATTTTGTAACCACTTGAGGTCAGACAGATACACTTAAACAGTTTTCAGTAGTGGTTTAATCTCAGTTTGCCTTAAAGTATCTTCTACATAATTGTGCCCAGTTTGGTTTCTGATGGATTTACAATGTGAATGACAAGTCAGTAGCCTTTCTCCTGTCTCAATTACCTAGATTAGGAAAGAAGGATACTGCTTCTGTAATACTAATCGGGAATGGTGACTTTTTACTGGTGATTGTTCTGGAAACCATTTTTGCTTGCAGACAATTTACTGAGCTGCCTTCTCTTTTTCTATCTTTGCTTTATTTTTTATAAAGAGGTGTGCTTGGAATGAGTAACTTTTTTTATACGTGACTTATTTCTCCAATATATATGTTCACATGTTGATGTAACTTTTTTTTTCTATCCTTGTATTTTCATTTAGCCTTTTTTCTTTTTATGCTCAGAAATGTCATTTGTATTTGTTTGTTCTGATTTAGCTTGATTATTTAAAAACTAAATTTTAATCCAAGTGTTAGAAGCCTCCAGAGGCTGGATTTTCAGCTAATAGCATGTTTTGTGTTAATGGGGTAGTGGTGGAGAATCAGTTTTCAGTTTCATTTAAATATTCTATTCTTGTTTGCACCCTGTTGCTCCTTTTGAGATAGCCATAATTTAAATAATTGAATC
This sequence comes from Ptilonorhynchus violaceus, assembly GCA_013397565.1. Taxonomy (NCBI): domain Eukaryota; kingdom Metazoa; phylum Chordata; class Aves; order Passeriformes; family Ptilonorhynchidae; genus Ptilonorhynchus; species Ptilonorhynchus violaceus. The sequence goes on along the minus strand of VZRJ01011668.1, from coordinate 682,354 downwards.
GATGAAAAAAAATCCAGCAGTGTAAAGCTTAACAGTCTATTCCAAAAAGGTCAGATACCAATTACTGTAATTTTGCATAAAATGAAATAAGAAAGCCTGTCCCTTTCACTTCCAGGGAAAATGTTAGGATAATCAGAATTCTCATGGGGCTTTTTCAATCAATAAATGTTTCAGTGAATGATTGCAGCAGCAAAACTGAAAAGCATTGTTCTTGCTCCTGCAATTATAATAATAACCCCCTCCCTTGATCTGATTGGGAGGGGTGAAAGAAGAGATAGGCAGCACAAGAGATGAAGGAAGAGCAAGCAATGGGTTTTTTAGCTTACCGCTAAGAAAGACAGGGGTTTTGTTGTTGACAATGCTAGTAATTTTGCTGCTTTAACATTGCATTATAGCTGCTTTTAATATTTTTTAGTTCATTTGTCTTTGCAGCTGTGGTTTCACTTTTCCAAAATATTTTTATATGGTTTGACAGGCAATCTTTACCTAGTTTTGGTACCTGAAACCTAAACAGCAGATAATATGTTTTGTAAATTTTATTTTAATCTTTCATGCCATTGAAATCCAACTACACATCACAAGGCAGTGCCATCTGGAGATAGCAGAGCAAGCTCGAAGCCAGCTCATTTGAGTATCTGAAGCAGTCCAGTCACAGTAGTGTGGGATTCTGCCTGGTTCGTTAGCCTGCTGAGTCATTAAGTGTGCTGTTCAGGTAAAGCACTGTGCTAATATAAGTACACGACTTTCAGCATGCAAAGCATTTTCAGCATCTCAGAGAAGTGCAGGATTATGACATTAACACGTTCTATGCTGATCCCTTAGGTGTGGAGAGCCCCCACCAACTCGTATCATAAAACTTGATCTCTGGCAATGTTTTTCCTGGTCCAGAAATCCTACCAGGTAGGAAGTTGATTTTGGTCATCTTTTGGTTTGGTTCATTAAGAGCATCTGGAATTTATCTGCGTCCCACAGACGCCCAGCACAAGAAGCTTACTTGTAGCTTTCCTACTGTTTTCTCTTCCTGACTGCCATCTCCTCTGTTTCCACTCTTTCTAGAAACCTGAATAGAAGATTGGATAATTAATGCACAGGTCTATTTGCTTTGCAAATTAGATGTATTGGTATAAAGATTTAGCAGAGACAGCTGCACAAAATATAGCTAAAGAAGATGCCATATGTAGTTCTGGGCTAACCAAGGGTAACCTACATATCTAAATAAAGAGTACTTTTCTTTGTACAACCTGTTCTGCCTACTTGCTTCTGAGTGCTGTTTTTCAAGTTGTTTTTTTCAAGTTGATTGTCCTACATGCTGCACAGCATTTGTTGCAGAGAGCTGACAGGACTTCTGACACTAGCATGCAAATATGGGTGAGAACATTTTGCAGACAGTTTCTTTCCAGCTATAGATTGCATAGAAAATGCATGTGCTTTCAAACAAAAGGCCGAAGAATTCCTATCGATAACTGGTCTGTTGCAAAACTTTTTGATCAAATGCACTACAGCATAACAATTCATACACTGCCTTATGAAAACAGTACAAAATGTTTTATTCTGCCATTCAAAGTATTTGACTCTTCATACCTTTGTCTCTCTGGAGTCTTTTTTACAACGTCACAGTTAAAGAGTCATAGAATCTCTCCAGTTGGAAGGGACCCATAAGGATCAATGAGTCCAACTCCCAGTCCTCACAGGACTACCTAAAACTTAACCGTATGGCTAAGAACACTGTTTGGATACTCCTGAACTCTGACAGACTTGATGCCATGACCACATTCTTAGGGAGCCTATTCCAGTGACTGAACACCTTCTTGGTGAAGACTCTCTTCCTAAAGTCCATTCTGAATGTTCTGTGATACAGGTTCATTCCATTTCCATGTAGATATCCCACTGAAATGGAATTTGATTCTAAATAAAGTGGTGACTTAAAAAAAATACTAGTAGCATTATTTATTTTTGCATAGTGGCTGTACTGCTTGGTTTTATGAATTATCTTCAATACATCATGTCATGTTTTGAAAACCACGTCTTCATTGAAATTCTTTTGATTTCAAATGAACTTCTGTTATCTGGAACCATCTGATCAATTGTGTGTGTTCTAATTATTTTATAAGGGCTTTTTTTCTGGTCCAATTTTTTTGTTTCCTTAGGTGCTTACTTGTCTTCATCTCACTTTTGCTTTTTCACTTTTTCTCCTCACTTTACTGGGGTTCAAATCTGAGAGAGAAAGGAGAACCTTACTGATTAAACAGCTCTAGTGTAGCTGGATGAATGTACACATTCTTACAGGTCCATCAATGAAACTTCTAATTTACACATAATTTACATGTTACATGAAAAGCTTTCTGTAGTCTATTCATGCAACAATTTCTGAACATTTCTAATAATATAATTTCTTCACTCTTTTCATTACTCCTGTTCTATGTACTGACATATTCCTTCTGCACTGATTAGATAACATTTTTCTTTCCTTTTTCATTATTTCTGGATAGCTAACATCTCTGCTTAAAAAAACCCACAAAAATCAGATGGTCTGACAATGTCTATTATTAGTGATCCACTGATGTCAGGAAATATTATGGAAACTAGTGAGGCAATATGCATTTACACTAGCTGTGCCTCATTAAACTTGTTTAACATGGATTTTCCATTCACTTCTTTATTTGTGAAATCACATCAGTGTCAATGATAGCAGAATGTGAAAAAATGGTTTTGATTAATAATTTTCAAACTGGGAAAAAATTATAATTCTTAAAGTAAAACAAAATTACAATAAATATAATGTCAAAAGCAGTTTGCTCTCTAAGCTATGCATTTTGGGAAGGAATTTAAATCTTGAATCGGAGCCACTGGGTGAAGAGTTGAAATTGGTAATGTGGTATCTATGCCTCATTTAATTAAACAAATGTCCCCACTGAGGGCCTCCAAGTGCATACTTATATTTACAAGTAGTTTTGCCTGAAGAGGTTTTTGTGTGTGTCCTTTCCTAAACTGACAGTGTCACTGTTCAGAGTTTCTTTCAACTGCCTTTCCCCCACATCCCCACCTCTGCTTCTATCTAAATCTTTGAAACTTTTATGCCATGCTTAGTTTTGATGTTGATACACAATTCATTTCTTAGTGCAGAAAAAAATCTTTCTGCAGTTTGTGAGTGAATGGAAAAACATCCCATAAATGGGTAGTTATAGGAAAAAATCCTGATTTTAAAATGTCACTTAAAGAATGTTAAAAAATAAGCACATGAGTCTTGTCTCTCTCAGTAGAACAATTCTGTAGGTGTTGTATTTAAGGCAAACCAGATGGAGGGAAAAAAACCAAACCAACACCAAAGAAAGCCAACCAATCAAAAAAACACTAGCCAAGGAAAAAAAAATCTCCAAACTTATTTTTGAAATTTTAAGATGTAAATTTTTTCCTCATTTTCAAATTCTTTGTCTTCTTTTCTAATTCTATAAAGAAAAAAAAATCTAAACCCACCCAAAACAAACAACTGAGACAATAACAATTTTTCTTCATTTTTTTATCTAGTCACTGGTCAGCATCAGAATTCACAAATTCATTTGCTTAGAAGAGTGGTGTATGCTTCTCACCTTCAGATATCAGTTAGTTAAATAAATTGCTAATTTTCCTATGAACAACACAATTCAAGTCCTGCTATTCTATGCAGCAATGCGTTTGCTGTAAGTATACTCAAATATTCATTATTAGTGACTTCAAAAATCTGTTTTAAAGAAGTGGATCCATAAAAATCTTCACAATTGAATATACAAGTTGACACGCATTTTTTTCAAAGTGTGGTGGCAGTAATGATTGAGCTTGCCCACATGTGAAGCAACAATAATATGTTCCTACCATAGACACAAGTGTAATCACTTGTTAAACTTGAAGAAACTCTTTGTTGCCCTGTGTAAAAGAAGGCAACATCCTTTGTCTTTTCCAGACCCCTCCATATGGGAGAACTTGTTAGAAAATAACCTATCCATGGCAGGATAAGGGAGAAAATTCCAAGAGTAAAATTGAGAAAGCTTGTGGGTTGAGATCAAGACAGTTTAATAGGCAAAGCAAACACCACATACAAGCAAACCAAAACAAGGAATTCATTCACCACTTCCCATGGGCAGGCAGGTGTTCAGCCACTCCCAGGAAAGCCGGGCTTCATCACCTGTAATGGTGACTTGGGAAGATAAAGCCATCACTCTGAACGTCCCTCCTTTCTCCCTTCTCCCAGCTCTATATGCTGAGCATGACACCATACGGTGTGGAGTGTCCATATGGTCATGGTCAGCTGGGTCAGCTGTCCTGGCTGTGTCCCCTCCCAACTCCTTGAGCACCCTCAGCCTCCTTGCTTGTGGAGTGCCCTCCCAACAAGTCCTCAACTCAGTGAGCTCAACTATGTGAGCACTGCTCAGCAGTAACAAAAATTATTCTGATGCTAACTCCAAAATGCATCACTGTACTCACAACTAGGAGGAAAACTATCCTAGCCAGAACCACCACAGCCACTTCTAAGGACGATGGCAGCATGACTTGCAGCAGGCTGCTTTTTCCATCCAAAGGCAGAGAAATCTTGCTGACTTTATGATTTATCAAATGTCCTCAGTGCTAATTAGACCAATGTCCTTAAAATCTTAAAGAAACTCTTCTAATTTACTGTCATTGTAACAGACTTGGTTTTTTAAAATTTTTATCTCGTTCTGGAATTTATTTCTAAATTTGCCTTAAATTGCTGATATCACAATGATAATGCTTGATGATACTATGACAAATACATCAATTTTGACAGGCAACAATTAGTACTAGTGAGCCTTTTATCTGAAAATCAAAATTATGAACAAATATTTATAGATGCAAAAATCCAGGAGAAGCATGTTCTCTTGCAATCAAGAAAATACTTTAAAACCCTTTGTAGAGAAATTATTTGCTGGAGAATACAGAAAATCAGACAGCTGCAATTTTTTATTGCCACTTTTGTAACCAAACCCTCCCTTTTCATTAATATTTCCAGTCACTAGCCCTGCAAGCTCTTAAAGTGACAGGATAGTCAGGTGCAGTTCCTTCTTTCTTAGACATCATCATAAATTCAAAGTACTAGTTCCACTCCTATTTTTTACTTTTACTTATTTGACTTACTGGAGGATTCTTCAGGAGGTACAGGACTAGAGAAAGAAAAAGTGTGAAAACACATTTTGCTCTCAGGAAAACATTTCTTGATATCTTGTCAATACTTAATACCAGTAAGACTTGGCTGTATTATCATAGTTGATTCCTTGGGCTCTGGTGCAGTCTTATTAGCATGTTTAACATGCTATGAGGACCTAAATAATATATTTGCTGGGTTTTGGTAATGTAGAGGGTTATGAATATCGCTATGGCTGCCTTGGGGATTCTTGCTTCCTGTTTCAGGGATGGGGAGGCATCTCAGGATAGCAACTTGGGAAGACCACTCACATTACAGGTGTCAGTGAGTATTAGATGTCAAGCATATTAGCAACTTTGTAGGATATTTTTGTTGTCCTTTGATTTCATAATCTTTCTTTATTTAAAATATTATCACTTATCATGAGGTTGCACATACCAGTCTGAGATGCCCTGACAAGATAAAATACTGCTCTGGCCTATGCAGGTGTACAGAGACAAAAGACATTCTGTATAATCTGCAGAGCCATATTTAGAATCTCTTTTCTTCTGGCATTCAGAAATCTTCTAATTAACATCACAGTATGTGCTGCACTGCAGATGTATATGTTGTAGGGGTTATGACTTTCCCCAAAACCATGAGGTGTGCCGCTTCTCCAAAAAAGATCTATAAAAGCAGCACTATTGCAGGTGAGGTGACAGGTGGAATTCTACCCGCTACAAAAGTAAAAGTGTTTTTGTTTTGTTGCTTGGTTTTTCAGTCCTAGACATGCCTCTTAGGATGCTGGGAATCTTATACAGGTTTATGCATTGTAACGGATGCCATTATCGGGGAAACAAATCAAAGGATGGAGTGTTTATTAATGTATAACAAATAACACCTATTATTTATGGTTATTTATTTATATATCGTTTATTAAGGAGATGCATCTGGTTATTTGCATCCCTTATTTTTTCATATTTGAATATTCTGATTTTACTTATATGTAAGTGAGGGATAGTGCATACCATGCAGTGTCCTGTTCGTAATTAACTGTAAAAATCTTTTTGCTTCTTTTGACCATTTGAAATCAGACAGAAAAAGCATCAAAGTATTCCAGAATCTTCTGCTTCTGTAGTTTGAAAGTAACATAGAAGCCTATGCACTCACTTCTATTTCTAAATAGAAAACAACACATTCAGTGAAAGCACTTTTATCCTCCAACAACCCAGCTCAAGATTCTGAGCTCTTTGCTTTTTGTGATTCAGCAGGACATGCAGAATCATGATGGATGGCTGAAGTACTGTTCAGTCTTTCCTCCATATGTCTTGTTGATTGCATTGAGGTTCAGTTAGCACAGTCAGGAACTAGATATATAATATGCTAGGATACAGCTGAACATATAGCTATGATGAGGAATAGTTATTTTTAACTTCCCTCAATAAGACAAATGAGTGAAATCTTCCTGGTTTGTACCTATTAGTTGACACTTTTTGATCCAGTACAAAAGACTGCATTGCATGTCATCTTTTCAACAACAGTCTGATTTATCTTATTTTCAGAAAATGATATAGTGAACTCCTGCAATGTAGAAAAATGACTGGCCATGAATGAACTATAAGTGCTGTGCACAGGCAATGCAAATATTGATGTATGTATGAAATTGTATCCTGATACTATGGGAACTGTCCTCTTCAGTTTAATTGAAAAAATGACACTAGTAACAATGCTCTTCCACTTAGATTGTAATTTTTTTTTGTTAATCAGAACAGTCCAAGCCAATGAAAGCTTTGTTGATGGTGATAATATGAAGCAGTCACTCAACACTCTATTTTTTTGAACATCTCAGTTTTTCATAAGAAATCAAATTTATATTTTACCTTTTCGTTTGTTTGTTTGGGTTTCATTTGTTCTTGATTCTACTCAGGTAAAACTCAGGAGCTTCATTCGCTGACAAAACTAAACAGCTGCAATTCACAGAATCACAGAATGTTCTGAGTTGGAAGGGGTCCAGAAAGATATTCCAGTCCAAACTCCTGCCACTGTGCAGGACTCCCCAAGATTCACACCATGTGCCTGAGAGCATTGTCCAAACATTTCTTGAACTCTGTCAGGCTTGGTGCTGTGACCACTTCCCTGAGGAGCCTGTTCCAGTGCTCAACCACCCTCTGGGTGAAAAACCTTTTCCTAATATCCAACCTAAACCTGCTCTGACACAACATCAGGCCGCTCCCTTGGGTCCTATCACTGGTCACCACAGAGAAGAGATCAGTGTCTTCTCCTCCTCTTCCCCTCATGAGGAAGTTGTGTACTGCAATGAGGCCTCCCCTCAGTCTCCTCTTCTCCAGGCTGAACAGACCAAGTGACCTCAACAACTCCTCATATGGCTTCACCTCTAGACCCTTCCCCATTTTTGTTGCTCTCCTTTGGATGCTCTCTAGTAACTTAATATCTTTTTTATATTGTGGCCCCCAAAACTCCCCCCAGCACTCGAGGTGAGGCTGCCCCAGTGCAGAGCAGAGTGGGACAATCCCCTCCCTTGCCCGGCTGGTGATGCTGTGCCTGATGCACCCCAGGACACATTTGGCCCTCCTGGCTGCCAGAGCACTGCTGATTCACATTCGACTTGCCAGCAACCAGGACCCTCAGATCCCTTTCCATGGATCTGCTTTCCATCATCTCATTCCCCAGTCTCTCCGTACCTCCAGGGTTGTCCCATCCCAGGTGCAGAATCCATCACTTGCCCTTGGGAAACTTCATGCAGTTGGTGATTGCCCAGGTCTCTTATTTGTTGAGGTTTCTCTGGAGGACTTCTCTGACTCTGAGGGAGTCAACAGCTCCTCCCAATTTTGTATCGTCTGCAAACTTGCCTAGTATCCCTTCCAGTCCTGCATCCAAGTAATTTATGAAGACGCTGAAGAGCACGGGGCCAAGAATGGAGTCCTGAGGAACCCCACTAGTGACAGGTCACCAGTCTGATGTCACCCTATTTGCTATAACCCTTTGTGCCCGACCCTTTAGCCAGTTGCTCACCCATTGCATGATGTGTTTATCCAGGTGTGTGCTGGACATTTTATTCAGAAAGATACCATGAGAGATGGTATAAAAAACTTTGCTGAAATAAAAAAAAATTACATCAACTGGCTTCCCTCGATCAGCTAGGTGGGTTACCTTGTCATAAAAGGAAATCAAAATTGACAAGCAGGACTTTCCCCTCATGAAGCTGTGCTGATTGTGTTTTCCTTCAGGTGTTTTTCAATATCTCCCAGAATAATCTCCATAACTTTACCAGCCACTGGAGAGAGACTGACAGTCCTGTAGTTTTCAGGGTCATCCTTCTTGCCTTTTTCGAAAATTGGGATGTTATCCAGCTTCCAGTCAACTGGGACCTCTCCAAATTCCCAAGAAATACCTTTGAATGAAGGAGCAACTCCTATGAGCTAACAACCTCTCATCAAGTTTTAAGAGCTCTCACATTTTGAAAGGGGCAGCTGCTTGTGTCTTGGCTCACTGGTAGATCAGGTAAAATGGTAAAGAATAAGTGAAACTTCTGGAGTCAACCACTTTACTCATGGATAAATGGGGTATTGGCATTAACTACTCAGCTCCTGTGTCTTCACAGCCATCCTCCTTTTTCCATGATGCACTGAAGCTTGTGCTCTTTTCTGCACAAGTTGCTTCATTTCCCCAAGGGCAATGGAGCGTGACTTTTGCTCAAATTAGACTTAATGTTTAGGGAACTGTTGTCAAAGGCATGAAGTGTCTCAGGTGAAAAAAAAATTTGAAACAGAGCTTCTCACCACTAGGATGAATGTTTTGACAAATAGATTCATCCTCCATGCTTTCATGAGTTACATTTGGAAGATGAAAAATTCAGCCATTTGCTAAGAAAAACACAGAGCTCAAAAGATCATAGAAAGGAAGCAAGTCATCCTGCCTCTGTGCAGATAATAAATAATGACGTGATTTAAAAGCAAACAAAACCAACAAGAAATAATTTTTTTCCTACACCAATTTTACTGTATAACTCCTTAAATGAGGTGGGAAATATTTTTATGACTGATTTTAAAAATTATTATCCCTATATTGTCTGGAATGTCTCATCATTATTTCATAACATTTACATCAGTGGTTACAATATCGGACAGGAAAAGGAAATGCATGCAACAAATTCTTAGATATGAGAACTGAAAAGAAAACCACCTGATTTTTTGTACTGATCCTTGTGCTAAATAATTTTCACTTTTTCAGTAGGTATATTTTCATTAGTATACTAAACCTTGAAATGTAACACTTGCTAGGAGCTTTTCAAAACCAGAGTAAGGACTGCCAGCTGTTGACTTGGAGTTGTTTTATATCACTGTTGAGTCTGGAAGGCCATTTTCTTCTTTTTTTTTTTTTT
>VZRJ01011668.1:657796-672811 GCA_013397565.1 Ptilonorhynchus violaceus | reverse complement strand
TTTTTTTTTTTTTCCTGTGTGTTAGGGACATATCACTAGTTGCACTGGAGTGTGAAATACTCTCCACTTAGAAAAATGTTACAGTTTTGCTGTTTGTGTTTGTACCCTTCTGAAACATCCTGAAAGATTGAGACTTATACCAAAGATTGGATGAATCCTAGATGTATCTCTTTATATAAATCTAACCACATGCGCTGGTTTCAGCTGGGGTACTGTTAATTTTCTTCACAGTGGCTGGTATGGGGCTGTGTTTTGGATTTGTGCTGAACACAGGTCTGATAATACAGAGGTTTTTTTGTTATTGCTGAGCAGGCCTACATAGAGCCAAGGCCTCTTCTGCTTTCTTACAGCCATGCTGGCGATGAAGGTTGGGGTGCATGGGACATTGGGAGGAGATAAAGGCAGGACAGGTGACCCCAACTGACCCAAGGGATATTCCAGACCATGTGGCATAATGCTCAGTATATAAAGTGAGGGGAAGAAGGAGGAAGGTGGGGTACATCTGCAGTGGTGGCATTTGTCTTCCCATGTTACCGTTACACGTGATGGGGCCCTCCTCTCCTTGAAATGGCTGAACACCTGCCTGCCCATGGGAAGTGGTGAATTAATCCCTTGTTTTGCTTTGCTTGTGTGTGTGTGGCTTTTGCTTGCCCTATTAAACTGTCTTTATCTCAACCCACGAGTTTTCCAGCTTTTACCCTTCCAATTCTCTCCTGAGTCCTGCTGGTGAGTGAGCGAGCTAGCGGTTGAATGGGTTTGGCTGCTAGTTTGGGTTAAACCACAACACCACACTACATAATAATTCATAAATTATTATCAAGTTTGTTTCTAAGGGGGGACTATGCAGAAACACTAAGAACTGTGCAACTTCTGGAACTTGTACTTTCAATAGTAGGTTTGTGTTAAGCAAGAAATATTAATTCAGTCAGATGCATATACTGTTACAATATTGTAAATCTGAATTGATAATTACAAACCCTTTGAAATAAATTAGGCTTAATTATCATTTCAAATAAAAATTGCTGCAACGATATTGCTTGTCTAAAGGGTTTCTTTACTAAAATGTGGCTCATTTTGTAAATTGAATTGTAGATGACATAGGTTCCATTAAAATCCCTTTAATAGTTGCTTTCAGACCACTTTTTAGTGTGAAGAATTCTGACACTGGCTTTACAGTGAAAACAGAGATTTGCTCTGAATTGATGCTCAATTCATTTGAAGATTTTTTTTTTTTTTAAATTACACTCTAATTGAAAGACATTGCAATTTTCTAATACTTTAGTCAAGGTTAATATTAATTCTGTATGAAAAGCCATGTTTCAGTTGAAGCTTGAGGGGTTTAAAATTTCAGATACTGATTTTTAAAGACTAAAACCCAAAAGATTTGACAGCAAAATTGTAGCAACAAAACCGAATTATGCTATTTAAACTCTTTGAAGAGTCTGACAAATTTTATATTGGATATACTGTGACTGTGAGAATTGTAAAGACACAATGAATCACTAAATGTTTATGAAATTTAGCATTAAATATTAATATTAGATTCTGCCACGCTTATGCAAAATCTTATCCAAACAATATTTAAACAACTAGAGAAGACAGACTTCTATGGTTTCAATAGTTGTGGGGTTTGTTATTTCTTTGTACTGCAACTGGGTTGTTTTGGATCTACTGCTTTTAAGTGCATTGTTTATTTCCCCCAAAAAAAGTTTGCGTATCAAACTTCTTAAGCAGTATTCAGTTTCAGCTGGAGGAGTGTGTGTGTTATGATGTGGAGGGAATGTAGAAATCAGATGTGTTGAATCAATTTGTTTTGGAGTTTTTCAAAAGCCATTTCTACTTTTTATGTAACGTTCTGCTTACGAAATGGAGAATGTAATCTTGGTATTCTCCCTTCTGTGCTTCAGCTCAGCAGTTAACACACTAGAGGATGGGATGGGAAGTGCAGGTACATAGCACGTGTGGGAGTTTTTAGTGTTCATTCTTTCTCTAAGATTCACAGTGACGATTTGAATTGTTATGCGAAGATTGAATTTGGATCCATGGAGTCTCTAAGCTTTTCCTTGTATATATGTGATTTGCTTTTTATAAGATTGCCTTGAAACCCACATACACATCTGTACTGTGTGGTCTCAGAGGACATAACACATTGATGCTGACAGGCTAAGTAAATACATTTTTGTGCTGAAAAAATAGGTTGTGAATTCATTAAAATCACTACAAAAATGGATGTCAGAAGAACTGGCTTAAGAGAAACCACGCTGAATGTTTAACTTATGATCCTGATAGTTTTCACATGTACTGAATTTAGAGAGAGTGTCATGAAGAGTGGAATAGAAAGCAGCTCCCTTTGTCTATTGATGTGAATGAAGTAAAATTGCATTAAATACTTGATAATGTATTTTTACAGCATGCTGAAACAAAGAAGTGTGCTTGATGACTAATTTCTCTTATGGCAAGGAACATTTATGCTCAGGCCTACAATCGCTGCAGTGCAACTCAATTGATTTTCTGTATCCCCAGAAAGCTGAAGATCGAATAAAGGACACTGCATTAGTTTGCTTAACTGCCAGCTAATTTCTTCCTAGGGGTGATTAGACATAGCAAATGTGCCTATAACATTTGTTGAAGCTGTCCCCAAACTAGTGTGAAGACCAGATTTTCCTGTATTCTGTGCTGAATGCTTCAGCTGTGACCTCAGCGAATGGTCAAACTGCATCAGATTTTGTGCAGCCCAGTGCGTGTGTGCAGCTGCTCTGACAGGTTCAAGACAGTTCAGAGGAGCTCGGCCAGACTGGTTGGACAGCAGGCAGATGGCAGCCTGTTGCACCTTGAATACACCTGGTGTATTTGTATGTGACATAGCAAGGATCTGAGTGAACCAGAGCCTGTGGAAGCCACAGCCTCTTCTCTGCCTTGAGTCAGCTACAGCTTGACGGAGAGAAATGTTCTAAAGAAATCTCTCTTAATAATGGTGGCGTTACATGCTTTGGCAACTTCCAACTGGTAGCCACACCACTCATAACCTGAGGATTCATAAGGGGTTTAAGCTATTGTCAAGTTTGTAACTTTTTCACTACTAAATTGACTCTTGAGATGACTTGAAATATTGCTATCAGTGCAGGCAGAAAGAGAAATAACTTTAAGCCGCTGTATCTATTTATTTTTACTTATGTTCACTATTACTTGTTGGCCTAAAGAAGTATTTGAAGTGCTTTTCAATCACTGGCTGATACCATATTTATTATCTTTACTGTTGCAAAAAAATCAATAGGACTAAATATATCCATACAGTTTCTTAGAAGCCTTAATAGGAAATCCTGCAGTCTGTTGTAGTTGAAAGAACCTCTCTAAAACCAAAGGAGAGGTGAAATACTCTTTAAAATACCTCTTGGAGAAAATGTGTATGGGTTGGGTTTTACCCTTTTTTCCAGAGAAGTTCCTTGCTTAGTGTTTGGAAACTAAGTAGCTCTTGGAGATGACATAAATGAACTCAGTAAGTACTCGAATACCAGTCAGTTATTGGTGGTTTATTTCACTATTTTTTCCATTGAGTCATCTTTGGTAGGTGGTAGTCTTTTACAGTTAAATTGATTTTTTAATAGCATAGCATCAATAACTCAGTACTTTTTAAAAGGGGAAAAATAGTCTAAACCAATCCCACTGTAAGTCAGTCTTTCTTAGTGCCTATTTATTTTTTCCCCCTGGGATTTTAAGACACAATTAATGGCTCTGTCTCTTTGTTGTTCTCAGGGAGCAAACAGTGCATGCACTGACAAGTCCCTAGTCGTCTCTGAGCGATGGTTTGAATGTCAGGAGTAGATAGAAACTGTGTGACAGGGAGTCATTGCCAACGTCTTGGTCTATATAATGCATAAGCACTTGAGAGAGAGGAGTTTGAAAAAGGTTCTAATATCTCCAAGCATAAACATGAAAAGAGATCTAGACTGAAGGGGGAAAAGAAAGAGTTTTAATCTACCAGCCTTCGAGGCAACAGTCTGAAGCAACATCCTGCCTGGGTGAAGTAAGTGAGGCAGTTTGGGGTTTAGTGATTCAGGTTGCATTGCAATTTTGGATACCTGGACCAAAACTCTGACTGTTGAGTCAAATTTGCATGACTTCAGTCGAGAACAATAAGAAAGAACCATTGCATAATCTGATTTCTTTTTTTTAATTGACTAAGCAGTATTTAGAAAGAATGCTTTTTCTAACAGTTTCAGGAAGATCTTTTCACAGTCTCTCAGAAGTGTCACAGTAATACTTAGTGAATGTCAATGTAAACAGATTACTCTTCGTGGGTGTTAACCTGATGAATGCTACCCCAAGTTAATTAATCCGTAGGCACCCTAAACATCTGTGGGAGCAAAGTTAATTACCCAAGTTGAATTGATGTCTTTGACACCAAAAGTTTTGAATCATACTGGCATGATCAGTGGAGCAGCTGATACACGGTAAGATACCATCATCCTACATCTGTGTAAATTGTCTGTGAGCTTTAAGGAGAAAAATAAATGAGAAAATATTTCATAATAGCTTCTCCTTCCCTTAGAGACAGAGACATTAGTATAGAATGTGTATGAAACTGGTCTAGATCACTGTGCTTGAAGTAATAGAGCTCGTATTTTGTATTAGGAGGGTGGAAGATAAAGTGGAATTTACACAGGAGATTGTGGGTGTGATTACTTCAACAATGACATTGTAGAGGACAATATGAATATCTGAGAAAAGTTTATAATTATAAATATAATTTTAAGTGTATTTGGGACTGAAATGTTTTCTAATGTTTTTTTTAACCCTGGGCCTTCAACATTTAACTTCCTATACTGATTCAATTCATGGTGTCCTAAGAGCCCTTCATCACTTTCCCCTGTATAAATTTCTTCATTACATTTCATAACTGTAACCTGGACTTTAAAAAAAACCCTAAACTAAAAGTCTCACCCAGAAAGACCCCTAAAACCAGGATTTTGGAGCATTTGGAGTGCAAATTATGAAAGACTTCTGAAAGCACATAATGTACTTATGCAGATTAAACCAGTTCTCAAAAGGATTCTTACAAGTTAAAAGAACATGTAGCGATAAAATTTAAAAGGCACCGCAGTCCATTTCAAATTAAATTTGAATTGCTTTCAAACTTTTAACCCCCCTTCATTTCATTTTCTCAAGTCTAGTTATCTCATATACTGTTTAAATTGCATATTTTTCCTTCAAGATATAATATAATAAAGATCTGACTTTTTTCAGGTGAAGTGACCTTTGGATTTGCATTGTCTGGGAAGAAGAATGACCTTCGATACTTGCTTTCATTGATCCATTCTAACCACAGTATGGTCAGGTATTCAACCTATTCCTGTTGCAGATCTCTCTTTTACCTTCTTTACTGATCTAATAACATGTCAGGAGGCCTCCACTGCAGTAAAACATTGAAATAAAGTATTACTGTTTCTGTAGCAAAAGAAAGCTGCCATATTTTGCCCTTGACTGTCCAAAATAAGTAGAAAAACCAAACAAAACTTAGGGTTTGAGCCTTGATTTTATGCAATATTTTTTGTAAATTGAGGAAAAAAATTACCAGAGTTTGTTTATAATTGGTTTATTCTGAAGTGTTGGGATCTGTTTGTGGGATTTATTGTAAGTAATAGTAGTAGTGCTTAACAAAGAGTGGTTGACAACTGTTCAGATGAAATACCTGAGTGACTTAGAGGATGTCCAAAACAAAATTCCCTCATAGAAGAGTGTTTTTGTTACTATTTGCATATATGAAGGTTGAAATCTTAAAATATTTTGTTTTATTCATATTTGTATATAGACAATCACTTCATTTACTTCATATCTTATCTCCTACGAGGTCCTTTTCCCACTGTGTCTTTCTGAAGAGTTCTTTCTGGTCCAATGGCAAGGAACCCTCTTGAGACATTTAAGAAAAAACTTTCAACTTAAACTTTGAAAGAACATGAGGAGCTGTCATAATGTTTCCCTATATGTAGCCAGATATTTGGATAGAGCAATTACCAGTCTAACACCCAAAAGAATTCAAGAAAATGTTGAATAATTAGAAAGATATTTGAATTTTTTTTTCATCTACGGATGTAATAGCAAGATTGGAACTTTTAATGCTGTACACACACAGGATATTTTCCTCTGTAATGGTCTTTTAACAGAGTCTTCATATATGAATGTCATAGGTAGGTTTACTCACTCACCCATGTGTTATATTCACTGGGAGATGGGAGCTTGTATGTCTGACAGATCTTTTGTTTTATTCTCCCAGTGGCAGAGTTTATGTAGCTGACAAGAATCAGCTTTAAGTCTGTAAGAAAAGAAAAATGTAGTTTTGTTGAAGAATCTCTGCACAAAATACTCTCTGCAGGTGAAGTATTGGACTAAAAGCAAAAACTTAGAAACACAATCTGGATGATGTGAAGTTTCAAGCCTTCCAAAGAAAGATTAATTTTTGAAAACAGATGAGGTTATTTTAGGAAAATGATTCCTGCTGTTAGAAGGAGAAAAAGCAAGGACTTGATTTTGAAAGAAAAAGAAATTTACCGATATAATTATATCATATTTTTAATGTCATATAGAAGATTATTTTACTTTAAATGATTTCTATTCTTCTCTAGATAATTGTGCAAATAATGAGGAAAACATGGAAAACCACTTTCTGATAATTTGAAGTTATTGTCCAATTACTTTTTATATTTTTTTTAATGAAGAATGATGGATTTTCATGAATGTACTAAAATTTAAAAAGAGATGTAAGACTTTTTCATGTGTGGTCATATTGTGTTGCATTCAGTACGTTATGTTCTGTGCAGTCTGACTTTTTAACACTTTTATTCAATTAGATTCCAAAATGAAAAAAAACTCATTGATTCTCTGAAGACTAGATTTTCCCACTATCCTCTACCTTGAATTTCCTATTGAAACAGATTCATCAGATATTTTCTCCTTCTGCATGAAAAGGAAGAGTTTTTCTTAATCACATGCATTTGACAGTTATTACCTTTACTAATGTGCTTTATAATGATCATTATTATACAATTAATGGATTAAATATATCTATCTGAGGTGTAAGTATGTGCACAGTATTAATTGCTAACTTGTTAAAATTATACTTAAGTCCTCTTATCAGTCACTAAAGGGTATCCAAACACAGTCAGAACATAAATAGTATTGCAATATGCTGTCAGAACATAAATAATATTGCAATATTACTCTTTTTTTTGGTCAATGAAGAGGATGCAACTGTAAAGAAATCTGCAACTAGTGACAATTAGATAATTAGAGCTGAGTAGATTCTACTTTTTTTTTTCTTAAATTTTTCCTTCACCCTCCCACCCATCCAGGATTTGATTTTTTTTCTGTGGTTTTAGAATGCCACAATATTATTTTAAAAATAAATTAAAAAAAAAAAGTCTGCAGTTATTTAAAGATATCATTTTATCCTCAAAATATGTATAGTCACAACTAAAATACAGAGAAAAGTCCACCAGTTAGAAATCTCCCCCCGTACCCTCCCCACAAAAAAAAAAGTAGCACACCCATCTGAGACATCCATCTTATGTATTCCAGCTTCCCTGTATAGACAGGCAAAGGAAAGATTGCAAGTTTGGATGCACGGAACTAAAATACTAGGCAGAAATCAGAAGAACCTTTAATGCTGATATGGAATGGAGACTTTATACAGCAGGTTTCCTTTTGCAGCTCCACTAATGCACTGTCAACAAAAATAAACAAAAGAGCTGTGGTATGACTATTCACATATTAACAGTTTAATGCCTGGCATATTTCTTACTTACCACATCATACACAAGATAAGGGTATTCTTGAAGCTAAAGAACAAAAGCTGTATTGTGCAGAGTTTCCACTTCTTTTTCACAAATTAGTTCTGAAAAGGAAGAAAAAGGAAAGCCTAATAGGGAAAAGATATTCCTTATTATGCAAACCAGACATAAACATTTGGATTAAAAGTTTTGCTTGACTAGAATGCTGTTCATGGTGATTCTGCTTACCCTTTTTTGGGTAGTGCTAAGGTCACCTTACTGGAATAACTCTCAAGCTTAGGCTCGCTGATTGGTACAATCATGCACTATGTACTCTCATTATTAATCTTTTTTTTT
The DNA here is from genome assembly GCA_013397565.1 of Ptilonorhynchus violaceus. Taxonomy (NCBI): domain Eukaryota; kingdom Metazoa; phylum Chordata; class Aves; order Passeriformes; family Ptilonorhynchidae; genus Ptilonorhynchus; species Ptilonorhynchus violaceus. The sequence goes on along the minus strand of VZRJ01011668.1, from coordinate 664,691 downwards.
TGTGAGTTGCTCATTGCCTTTCTTTTTCAGATGAATCACACAGCAAAAGTTTTAGGCAGCTGAAAGAGATGTGCAGAATAATAGATACTAATGTGAAAAATGAGCTTACTGTACTGAACATCTATCCAGGAAAGATGAAAAAGGAAATACAGGCCTTTGATTCTAAATCTGTATCTCTCAGAAATAAGGACAGAAGTAAATTCTTAACCTAAGGTCTTGTTTTTGTCCAATTCTTTTGATTATTGAAGTTTTCATTTTCTTTCCTTATGGATCTAATTATTCAGCTCAATGCTATTTTCACATTACTCAGTCTTGGTGAATTGTCTTACACCCATCTTAACCCTTCTTTCAGAGTAATATAGATTGCACATATATGAGTGACTTTTGTATGCAAGACTCTATTTATTTTATGGGATTGTAATAAGTTTGGAAGAAGAAAGTAGGCACTGAAGTGATGATTCTCCTGCCTTCAACTCCATACACCATCTCCATTTAACCCACTGTGAGACGTGTTTAGTTCTGCTAGGTAGAATATGGAGCATATCTCCTGCCTCAGAAGACATGTTGAAAGCATGTGTGACTTTTGTTATACTGTGCTGCACTTCAGAATATATATTATACTTTTGTTGATCTATGATGTTATTTCTTCTTCTTCAAGAAAAAAAAAAATCCCTGTAGTGTATTCCTTAGCTGTGAAGCTCTGCTGAAAGACTCTGTGTGAGTGTCTGTGTGAATGCATTTTATATAGCTGCACTTCTTGGAAATAATGTAAGAGCTTCCATACGAGGGGTATAATTTACTACCCCTTCTATAGAGGTTGAGAAGTTACCATGTGTTTGCTTACTGTATTCTTAATGCTTTAAGGTGGGTTGCAAGAAATTTAGTAAAAGTTATCACTACAGGAAAAATATTATCATACACCAAACAAATAGTAAACCAGTTGTGTCTAGAGTCATACTCCAAACCGAATGGATCATATAACTCTTCTGAAATTGGTAGAACAAGGTGATTTATATTAGCTGAGAATCTGGCTGCTCTGTCCCTGATTTAATTTACTTAGACTGCATTTGAGAGCATATTATTTTCTTTACATACAGAATGCTTGCATGGATGAGAACGGAGATGAACCTGTTATTGTATATAAAGATTAAAAAAATAGATTAAAAGTATATATTTTTTTATGTATGTGTGTATTTCCCTGTGTGTGCACGTGTGTTTTTCCTCCAAAGTATTGCATGTGAAAATCTGCTTGATTGCATGAAAAGTAGAGAATATTATGAGCTTTATTTCAATGATACTTTGACTATGGGGGGAAAAAAATCTGTGCAAAGAACACTAACACACTTAAAAAGCAGTTTGTCTCAAAGTCTTCTTAATAAGGTGTTAGGACTGCTGCTTTCAGGGATGGCACACAACCAAGACCATTACTGGAATTCTGAAGTAGTACTTCCATAAGAGTTGGGATAATGATCAGTTGTCCTTAAATGCATTAACTAAGCAAAGTTTTTATAGGGTAACCAGAACTCTGTGCTACATCACAGGAGACCTATCAATGGAGTATGAGGTCGCCAGGAATCTGATTGTTGAAATAGGATTTTGTATGTACTAAACCCTGTAGGGAGAGTACATCAGTGTTATCACAGGTATCCCTGTTACAGTAAACTCTCTGTTTACCCTTACCCTGTCCCGTCTTCTAAAATGGCTAATTGAGTGCAGGACAGGCACTACAGAGTGTCATTGAAGACTCCAAAAATATCCACAGTCTGTGACATGAGTCAAAAAATCAGTGGCAATATTTTTGTAGATATGTGAATTCCAAGGATTTCCCTTCAACATTTGTTAAGCTCTCAAAGTTTTCAGTAGGACTTCTAGTTACCTAAAAGTTCTGTCCAATTATAATTCCATTGATTTCAGTGCTTGAATCAATACAGAGATATATTGGACCTCATGGGAGATATCGACCTTGGCTTCACTTAGTCAGTGTGTAACTTGTAGCCCAATGAATCATATCAGTCAAGAAGGATTTTGCCTCTGTTGGGTCTTGAGAATATTTATGAGCATTTGGTTAGAGGAATGGAAAAAGGCTCTTTCTACTGCCTGCACCTGATCTTGGAAGATGTAAACACGGCAAAAGTGAATAGTTATTTCTGGAAGACATAGTGCAGAAATTTTTTTTTTCCTTTCATCCACATTTTGAGTAAGTCTAAATGTAAACTAGTAAGGACAACTTTGAATCTTAGAAGCATTACTTGAATCTTACCATACGATAATCTGCTTTATGGGTCAAGGAGAAGAGAGACTACCCACAGCATAAAGTGAGCTGTTTGGCAATTCTCCAAGAAGTGAAAATCCGCTTTTCCTTAGAATTACAAGGAGAACTGTGACCTAGTTTCATTTATTGCATCCTGTGCATCTTCATTCTTTTTCTCTGATCAAGCACAGGTGAACTCCTTGACTGGAGGTAAGAATAGCTAGTGAGAGGTACATTATCCACCTTTGCTCATGCAACTGAAAAAGAGGTTTCTGATGTTCCAGCTTCTTAAAAGGAGTTCTTTTTGTCTGTGATTTTTTTTTTTTCCTAGAAAGAATGGATCAATAAACAAATTCTTTTTTTTTTTATTAATTTTGTTTAGCAAACAAAATTTAGCTTTTTTTAACAGTTTGTCTTTCACTGAGTGCTTGCAATGAATGTGAGAAAAGTATTAATACCTTTTTATAAAGAATTTTCAGAGTATATGACAGAATAGTAAGTATTAAGTAGTAAGATGAGGCAAAGGGCAGAAACTGATGCACAGGAAATTCCACCTGAATGTGAGGGAGAACTTCTTTACTGTGCGGGTGCCCGCATACTGGATGGAACAGGCTGTTCAGAGAGGGTGTGGAGTCTCCCTCACTGGAGATATTCAAGAACTGTCTGGATGCAATCCTGTGCCATGTACTCCAGGATGACCCTTCTTGAGCAGGGAGGTTGGACCAGATGACCCACTCTTCCAACCCGAAGTGAGTCTGTGAATATGATTTTTTTTCCCTTTGCAGTAAATACTGTCAAAGCACTTACAGAAACATTTGGTTCCCAGCACTAAGTGCTCAATTTAAAATTTCTGCTTGCTTTTAGGTATTGCTTTGAGTTGTTGTGGATGATTTGCTCTAGAGAATTCTCAATTCTGAATCAACACCAATGTGCTGGCTAAAACTCCACTTGTTATGAATGATAACAGCAGCAATTGGTGTTGTAGATTTATAGGAGACAGAAACCTAGCTCTTGTTAATAAAAAAAGCAATATATCAAAAAAGACCCCAGGTTCTGTCAAAGCAAGTCCCACTGGAGGGATGGTGGTAAAACTCTGTGTGTGTGTGAGTGCATACACAGGTATGTCATAGAAAGAGAAGAAACTGGGCAGTGACAAATGAATCTAATTTCCTTCCATGAGAAAGAGAAGGGCTTATGAATTAAAGACTAACAGAAAATACAAAGTGTTTTGACTCAGCTTCTTTATACTCTCTCTTGATTTCCAGTTAGGAGAAATATAGTCTACCAAAAATGTGTTACAAAGTAAATTCACAAGCAGTTGGAAAACTGTACCAGGAGAGAAGTAATGATTGATTTGCTGTCAAAATGAAGACCAGCATCATATAACCAGCTGTGATTCTGTAGGGGTCTGGTCTGATTTTTTTTTTTTTTTTCCCTTTTAATTGCAGTTATTTTAACTCATTATATATTTCCTGGGTGAATAGCAAACACTGCCTAAATCGTTGACACAGGTGAAGAAGGGCAGCAACCATACTAGCTAATAAACATTTAATAACTGACTCCTGGACTAGATGGATTATAGGAATAAACGTACAGTCCTGCAGGCAGGTAGGAATAACCTGGCATATAAGTAGAAAGGTGAGACACAGTTGGCCTAAATGCAGCCTCTGGAAAATAACATAATGGGCAAAGTAATTAATAAATTTTATTTAAGTCACTTGTACATAACAATAATAATGCTGTTGCTAAAGATACAAACATTCTTCTGAGCTGTATGAATAGGTGCATTTTTTACACACACATAGGACAGTGATGCAGAAAATTATCCTGCACTTGACTCTGTAATGGTAATGCTTGCCTGTAATATTGTGACCAATTTAAGACACTGATATCCCAAGAAAAATCTGGACCAGTTAGAGTCCCTGGGAGCCAAATAAGAATGACTGAAAATCTGGAAGTAGTAGTCCAAGAAGAGAAACTGAAGTAACTGAGGATGTCTAGAGAAGTGTTTTAGAAAGGAACTGGATAATAACTTTTTAGATACGCAAAGTGTTGCAGTGGCTGAGCCTGGTAAGGCCAGCCACAGGAGTGGCCGAGGAGCCAGAAAACCCAGATGCAGTAGAAGACTGCTGGTGGGAAGGCTCCGAGGTCTGAGATCTCCCCCATAGTCATGGTGAGGAGGAAGGTCTCCCCCATCTGGCCTACCAACACTATGTTTATATTCCCCTATTGCGTTGGCCTATTGGCCTGACAGTCTCTGTACCCTTTTATGGTTGTATTCCAGAACCTTCTCCCTTACTCGACACCTCATTTGTCCCTGTCCCGTGCTCCTCCCCTTGCCCTTCCCTATTGGTTATTGTACTGTAACCCCACCTTCTCTCCACCCCCTGGCCCTCAACCCATTGGTCCCTGGTGTACTCTCTACCCCTACTGCCCCTAGTATATAACCCTGGACCCTCCATTGTTCTGTGCTTCTTCTTCCCTGAACCTTTCATGGAATAAACCTGTTTCGTGGAAAACCATAAGAAGAACCCCTCCAACTCTTTGCCTCCGGCTGTACGCTTCTGTGTGTGAGTGAGTGCCTGTGCGTCCACCTGCGCGGGTGGGATCAGGTGTTGGCTGTGCAACTGCACCGACCAGCGACCCCTGAGAGGGACGCTTGGTGATGACCACGGCATTCCTATTCCACCAACCACCTCACACTGCGTCACAGCACTGCCGAACGCAGGACACTTTTGGGAAGGTCGCTGCACGTACCATCTAGCCCCATTGCGACAACAAAGAATTCTGCAAGACGATAGGAAATAAGCTGCTCTTTATGTTTTCTTTGTCTATAATACAAAATCACTGAGTTTAAATAACAATGAAGAATGATTTCTTGATTGTGCAGAAAAAGCTTCTAAAACTAGTGGAATATGGTAGTAGATGGATTAGGAAAAATTTAAAATATGCATTTTTTCAGGATCTTAAAAATAATTTGTATGACATGACCTTGAACAGACCAGTAAATTTAGAGGGTAGCTTTTTAGATCTAGTTTTATAGAATTCTGTGGTTATAAGTGTCATAACCTCAAAACAAACATTCTGGACACTCTGAACATGATTGGTGTTGTGGTTTAACCCCAGAGAGCAACTAAGCACCACACTGCTGCTTGCTCACTTTCCCCTGAAGGGATGGGGAAGAGAATTTGAAAAGTAAAAGTGAGACAATTCATAGGCTGAGACATAGACAGTTTAACAGGAAAAGCAAAAGCTGCTTGCATGAGGAAAGCAAAACAAGGAATTAATTCACCACTTCCCATGGACAGGCAGGTGTTCAGCCATCTCCAGAAAAAGAGGGTTCCATCACCCTTAACAGTGACTTGGAAAGACAAATGCCATCACTCTAAACGCTCTTCCTCTTCCTGCTTCCCCCAGGTCTATATGCTGAGCATGATGCCATATGGTATGGAATGATCCTTTGGTTGGTTGGGATCAGCTGTCCTGGCTGTGTCCCCTCTCATCTCCTTGTGCACTCCCAGCCTCCTTGCTGGTGGGGTGAGAGGTAGAAAAGGCCTTGACTGTGTGTAAGAACTGCTTAGTAATAACTACAATATCCCTGGATTATCAAGCCTGTTTGCAGCACAGATGTAAACCACAGCTCCATATTAGCCACTGTGAAGGAAATTAGCCCTACCCCAGTCAAAACTAGCAGAGCTGCCTAGACCCCTCTGACATATCTGAAAGCTTAGGAGGTGAACATTGGGAGTTGGCAATGGCTAATTCTAGGGATCAATGCAAATTTATTTTACAGTAGCTTCCTCAAAACCATTTTCCAAATCTTTGTATTTAGATACTCAACAAGTTTAAAAATCTCCAGATCCCTGTAGTAAATTCTATGCATTCTTAGCCTTATTTAATAAGAATGTATAGGATTAAGATACTTTATTTGACTGTAGACTGAGCTTTGAAGTTTAGAGAGAGATTCCAGTCTTTCTTTTTACTGTCTAAAAATACCTTGCCTTTCCAAAACTTTAATCAGTTCTAAAATGCTTTTTCATTGCAGATATTCATACCCCCGTGTAAACTGTTGCTTAAAAGGCAGTATCACAGCTGTTTTGTTAATCAGGTGGGGCTTTTTTTCAGTCTTATATATTAAGAATGTTGTCCCATCTAATTTGTATTTCTATTTCTTCTACCTTAAAAGGAATTTTTTTCTTATTTTTTGCTTATTACATTCATTCCACTACTGCTCAATGTGGATCTAACTTCATATTTTTTTAAATGTGTGTCCTGGTTTGAAGGACAGGTGTCTGTCAAGGAAGGTGGGAAACCTCCCTTGAGTACAGGATGACCTCCCTCCCTCCCTCCTCCAAATTATTGTACCTTTGAAATTACGGGGCTCTCAGGCAAAGATGTGGTAAAAAGAATAACAGTTCTTTACTAGGGTTATATATCTATCTATATATACATAGACATATAACAAGACAGTTAAACGGCAACCATAAGAGAACAGACAAACCCCTTATCAGTTCCTTGTCTGTTGTTGGGAGAATTCTCCGTTGGAGCAGAGAGGCTGCGGTGACTCCCCCGCGGCTGCAGGGGGCGCTGTGGCGCGAGCGTGACGACCCTCACGTGGCAAATGGCAGCTCCGGCAAAGTGGAA